>JAUNZM010000635.1:0-208519 GCA_033459285.1 Clamator glandarius | reverse complement strand
TAATTAAGAACAGAAACAGCCCCCCCCCCCGCCAAAAGGAGGGAAATGAATTCCTCCCCCCTCTCTCCCCCCCCGCTGGGAGTATTTAATAATAGCAATAGTTCGTAGTGAATGTCCAAGCGCTCCTGCAGCGTCTACATGCATTAACGGCCAGTAAAGTGGACTTAGCCCCCCCCAAAACCCGGCCAGGACCCCCCCATCCTGGCCAGGACCCCCCCCCCATACCTGGCTAGCCCCCCCCCCCCCAATCCCACCCAGGCCCCCCCTGCCCGCGCAGACACTTTATGGGGAGGGGGCTCCAGCGCAGCCCACCCCTCCTCCCCAGAGCCAGGTTGGGGGGTGATGAAGGTTGGGGGGGGGGGGGGGGCCGGCCACCCCTTTCCCTGCCTCCACGTCTCAGGAAGAGCCTGGCCCCCCCCCCCCCAATTTTTTTCCCTGGCATGGGGACCCCCAGGGCTGGGCTGGGGTCCTGGCCCCCCGACCATGGCCCCAACTGGGGACCCCTCAGGGATGTTTACTGCAGGCGCTGGCGGTGGGGGGAACCCCCCCCCCCAAGATGGACTTGAAGCCTCAGGCGGGTGTTGGACCCCAGCCCGGGCAGGGGGGGCTGCACTGGGGATGGGGGGGGGGGGTGACCTCCCCCCCCTGTCCTCTGGACCCCCTCTCCCCAGTACCCCCCCCCTTTCAATGCGCTGGGCAGCCAGGGAGGGGTCTGGACCCCCCCTGCCCCCCCTCCCGGCCAGGATATTACGGGTACTCGCTCTGGGGGGGCTGGGGGGAGTCCAGGCATGTCCCCCCCAGCCCCACCGAGCACTGAAAACAACTCACCTACCTGGGCAGGGGGTCCCGGCCGCCCCCGCCCCCCCCCTCGCCCCCCCTTCCTGCTCCAAGTAGCCTTTTTTCTATCAGAAAAACCTCAGAAACTCTTTATTTTATTTTATTTTCGCTGTGGGGCCGGGGCTTTGTACGACACAGAAATATTTATATTTTCTCTTTGCGCTGCCAGCCCCCCCCCCCCTCCCCCCCCCCAGGTTTGGGGTCTGAACCCCCAGGGTTGGATTTGACCCCCCCTCAAATTCAGGGGCTCAGCCCTTGGGGTCAATTTTGACCCTCCTCCCAGATTTGAGGATTCAGAGTCTGAGCCTCCAGGGTCACTTTTGACCCCCCCAGGTTTTGGGGTTCAGGCTCTGAGCCGCCAGGGTCAATTTTGACCCCCCCCAGATTTGGGGGTTCAGGGTCTGAGCCCCCAGGGTCAGTTTTAACACCCCTGGGATTTGGGGTCTGAGCCCTTAGGGTCAGGTTTGACCCCTCCAGATTTGGGGGTTCAGAGTCTGAGCCCCCAGGGTCACTTTTGACCCCCCCAAGATCTGGGGTCCAAGCCTTTAGGTTTGGGGGTTCAGAGTCTGAGCCCCCAGGGTCACTTTTGACCCCCCTCCAGTTTTGGGGTTCAGGGTCCAAGCCCTCAGGGTTGATTTTGACGCCCCCCCAAGATCTGGGGTCTGAGCACCCAGGGTCAGTTTTGACCTTCCCGGGATTTGGGGTCCGAGCCCTTAGGGTCAGTTTTGACCCCCCCGAGATTTGGGGTTCAGGGTGTGAGCCCCCAGGGTCAGTTTTGACCCCCCCCGAGATTTGGGGTTCAGGGTGTGAGCCCCCAGGGTCTGTTTTGACCCCCCTGGGATCTGGGGTCTGAGCCCTCAATGTTAATTTTGACCCCCCCAGATTTGGGGTCTGAGTCCCCAGGGTTGGTTTTGAACCCCCCAGGTTTTGGAGTTCAGGCTCTGACCCCCGGGGTCAGCTTTGAACCCCCCCTCAGGTTTCGGGGTTCAGGCTCTGAGCTCCCAGGGTCAGTTTTGACTCCCCCCGGGATTTGGGGTTTGAGCCCTGAGGGCCAGTTTTGACACCCCCCCCCCCCAGGTCTGGGGTTAAGTTATGACCCACCCTAGGTTTAGGGGTTCGGGCTCTGAGCCCCCCAGGGTCAGTTTTGACCCCCCCAAGTTTGGGATTCGGGGTCCCAGCCCTCAGGTTTTGTTTCCGTCGTGGGAGTTTTCGGGAGTCTCCGTTGTTCTCGTGTTTGGTTGAAGTTTTCCCCCCATCCCAGTTTGACCCCCCCCCTGCACCCCCAAGCCCCCCCCCCCCAGGCTGGTGCCCCCACTGTGGGGGGGACTTTGGGGGGGTCCCAGGACACGGATGCCCCGGGGCCGTTTCTCTGCACCCCCCCAGCTCCGTGTCCCCCCCCACCAAGTTGCTCTGTGCCCCCCCCCCCCCACGCTGCGGACACCCCCCCCCCCGTGTTGTTCTGTGATTTTTAATAACTGTACAGGTTTTGTGGATTTAAATTGATTTCTTTCTATATTTTTAGGACCAAGCTCATTTTTGATAAGGGTGGGGGGCGCCCCCCCCCCCCCCAACCTGTCGGTGTCCCCCCCACTCCCGGCTGTAGCCCCCCCCCCCCCCCCGCCGCGTGTCCGAATAAACTCACGTTTGATAGAGACCCAGGTCTGGCCTCTTGGGGGGACACACGACACCCCTGGGATATATGGGGTGCTGGGGGGGGACCCTGACCTGTATGGGGTGCTGGGGGGGGGGGGAGGGCAAGGGGGGTGAACACTTGATCCATATGGGGTGCTTGGGGCGTAATGGGGTGGAGGGGCCAATGGGGGGGACACCCCTGAGCTGTATGGGGTGCTGGGGGGGCTAATAGGGGGAGACCCCTGAGCTGTATGGGGTGTTGGGGGGGTTAATGGGGTAGGGGGGCTAATGGAGGGGGACCCCTGAGCTGTATGGGGTGCTGGGGGGGGCTAATAGGGGGGACCTCTGAGCTCTATGGGGTGCTGGGGGGGCTTAATGGGGGGGGGTGCTAATGGGGGGGGACCCCTGTGCTGTATGGGGTGCTGGGGGGGGCTAATGGGGGGGGGTGGGGAATTCCTGAGCTCTATGGGGTGCTGGGGGAGGTTACTAAGGGGGGGGCACTAATGCAGGGGGACCCCTGAGCTGTATGGGGTGCGGGGGGGTGGGCAGGATCCCTGAGCTCTATGAGGGTGCTGGGGGTGCTAATGGGGGGGAGGACCCCTGAGCTCTATGGGGTGTTGGGGGGGTTAATGGGGTAGGAGGGCTAATGGGGGGGACCCCTGAGCTCTATGGGGTGTTGGGGGGGTTAATGGGGTAGGGGGGCTAATGGAGGGGGACCCCTGAGCTGTATGGGGTGCTGAGGGGGGCTAATAGGGGGGACCTCTGAGCTCTATGGGGTGCTGGGGGGCTTAATGGGGGGGACCCCTGTGCTGTATGGGGTGCTGGGGGGGCTAATGGGGGGGTGGGGAATTCCTGAGCTCTATGGAGTGCTGGGGGGGTTAATGAGGGGGGGCACTAATGCAGGGGGAGCTTGGAGGGGGTACTTTGGGGAGCCCTGAAAGTGTGGGGGGACCCGGAAACACCACACACACACCCCCCCACCCCCCGCACACAGCAGCCGCTTTATTTTGTTGGTTGTTTTTTTCTTGCATTTTTTTATTTAAAAACAAACCAAAAGAACCTCGAAGGGGTGGGGGGGGGGAAGCGGGATTTGGGGGGGGGGGGGGTGCAGGGGGGTTCAGCGCGGAAGCAGAAAATACAAAACTAGAAACCTCTCGAGATTTTTTTTTAAAAAAAAGCAACTTAAAAACCTGTACAAAATGCACTACGTATAAATTAATGGGGGGGGGGGGACAGGGGGGGCCTCACCTCTGCACCTCAAAGACCTTCCCCCCCAAAAAAGGTGGGACTCCAACTCGATGCCCCCCCCAACCCAAGCAGTTTGGGGGGGGGGGGGGGGGTTAAATCAGGGATCCCAGTGCCCCCCTCCAGGCCTGTTTTGTGTGTGGGGCTCCCTCTTTGGTTCCTTCCTTGGGGGGCCCCCCCCCTTCCCCACCCCCCGAAAAGGCTGTTCTGGGGGGGGCCCGGGCTGTAGCAGCAACAGGAACAGTGGGAAATGGCTTGAAACCTGGGGGGGAGCGGCGTCACCCCACTTTCGGGGGGGGGAGAGAAAGGGGGTGCAGCCCCCCCTGACACCCCCCCCCCCAAAAAAAAACTGGGGCTGAGCACGCACTGAGCTGTGGGGTGAGGTAGATGTATGAGGGGGGGCCCGGGGATCCCACTTTTTGGGGGGGCTGGGGACCCCACTTTTTTGGGGGGGCCCCCCCACTGCCCCGGGCTGGCTGGGGACCCAATTCTTAAGGAGGGGGGGTGTGCTGGAAGAACCAAGAGACCCTGGGAAAGGTTGGGGGGGGGCACAGGTGGCCCCAGAGCTGTAAGCAAATTTTGGGGGGGAGGGGCCCCCAAAGCAAGGAGGGACAAACGGACGGACGGACAGACAGACCCATGGCATGGTGCGGGGTGGGGGGGTCTGGGCAGCTTAACCCCCCCCTCAACTCCCTCAATCTTTGGTTGCAAACCCCCCCCACCCCGATTGTCGCTGGGGGGTTGGGGTTGGTGGTGGGGCTGGACCCCCCCCCGGCCATGGGGGGCTCTAAAGTGCCGGGGGGGGGAAGTTATTGCACTTATCCTGCCCCCCCTCCCCCCCCAAAGTGGGGCTGGGCAGGGGGGGGCACATGCAGAGCCTCCCACCCCCCCAATGGGCAGGAATGGCTTGAGGGGGGGGGGGCAGCACCCCCGGCCCTTTGGGGGGGGGGGGGGGGGGCCGGGAACCCCTTGATTGGGGGGAGGAAATAGGGGGGGAGTCCCCACGTCCCCCCCCCACCTCAGGGGCAGCAAAGGCACGGGGAGGGGGGGGCTCCGCAGCAGGCGGGGGGCAGCACGGCCACAGGCCCTGGAAGCACGAGGATTGGGGGGGGGGGAAACCAGGACCCCTGCCCCCCCCCCCCCGCGGGGGGGGGGGGTTTGGGGTTTATTTTTTTTTTTTTTTACTTTTTCTTCTTTTTAAGTTTTTTAGAAAATGCGGGAGGAAAAAAAGTCCGCGGGTGGGGGGTAGCGAGAAGCTGGGGACCCCAGAGTTGGGGGGGTTAAGGGAGGAGAGGGGAATTGGCATAGGGACCCCCAGTATGGGGACCCCCAGCACGGGGAGACCCCAGCACGGGGAGACCCCTCAGAACAGGGAACAGAGCCCCCCCCCCCAAGTCAGGTCCCCCGCCCCACCCCAAGGTCAAAGACACCCCCCCACCAAGGTCAGGGACCCCCCCAGTATGTGGGTCCTTGCGGTGGCAGCAGCGCGAGGTTTTGGGAGAGGAGGGGGCAGCCCTGGGTGGGGTTCCCAGGGCAGCCCCCCCACAACTCCCCCAACAGCCAGGGGGGTCGGGGGGGGCCCTCGGGGTGGCCCCCCCGCTGCTACTTGGGGTAGGGGTACGGGAAGGCGCTGGGCTCGGGGGGTGACTCCATGGGGCCGTGGCTGGCGGCCGCGCTGCTGTCCTGATGGGGGGGGGGGTTAGTGGAGCCTGGACCCCCCCCTCTCTGAACCCCTAGATTCACCGTGGGGACCCCCAGGACCCCCCAGTTCCCCAAAACACCCTGGAAAAGCCAGACTCCCCAAGACCCCCCTGGGACACCCAAGACCCCCCCAGGACCCCTAGACTCACCACGAACTCAGACACCCCCTGGAGCCCCAGAATCCCACTTCCCCCCAAGACTCCCCCCCCCCAGACCCCCAGAACAACCTGGAACCCCCCAGACTCCCCAAGATGCCCTTGGGACACCCAAGATCCCTCCAGGACCCCCCAACCCCGAGCCCCTAGAATCCCTCTTGGACCCCTAGAACACTTCAAGACCCCCCCCAGGACCCCTTGAAGCCCCCAGGGCCCTCAAACCACCTAGGACTCATGCCCCCCCAGAACCCCTAGGACTTTCAACCCCCCAGAACACCTTAGAACCCCTAGACTCTTTGGGACCCCCCTTGATCCCCCCCAGATCCAAAATCCTCTGGGATGGCCCCAGGACCTCCCCTGGGACACCCAAGACCTCCCAGGACACCCCCCTCGCCAGCCCTTAGGACCCCCAGATTCCCCAGAACACCCCAAGACCCCCCTGCCCAGGACCCCTAGAACACTCTGGAACCCCTAGACTCCCCAGGACCCTTCCATGGATCCCAAATTCTCTGGGCTCTCCCTAGGACCCCCATATTCCACAAGACCCCACCAGGACCCCCCCCCAGAGCCCCCAGAGCCCCCAGACCCCCCTCCCTCACCTCCAGCGGAAGCGCGGGGGGGTACGGCGGGATGAAGGCTCCGGGCACGGCGGCAGCAGGCACGAACTGGTGGGGGGAGGACAGCGGATCAGGGGGTGTTGGGGGGGGGCAGAGGGGGGACAAGGGGTTTTGGGGGGTCCGGGGGGGGCTCTTACCGCGCCAGCGCTGCCCAGGGAGAGGTGGCCGAGCTGCTGGGCCAGGGGGGCCACGACCGGGGGCTGCAGGGGGACAGCGGGGTCCACAGGGGGGGCCAGCACCGCGCCCTGGGGGGGTACAGGGGGGTGTGAAGGGATATTGGGGGCGGGGGGGGTGGTACAAGAAGATCAAGGGACATGGGGGACACCCATGGGGTGGGGGTGAGGGGACATGGGGGGGCCAGCACCACGCCCTGGGGGGTACAGGGGGGTGTGAAGGGATATTGGGGGGGGGGGGTGTACAAGGAGCATCAAGGGACATCAGGGACACCCATGGGGTGAGAGTGAGGGGACATGGGGGGCCAGCACCGCGCCCTGGGGGGGTACAGGGGGGTGTGAAGGGATATTGGTGGGGGGGGGGTGTACAAGGAGCATCAAGGGACATTGGGGACACCCATGGGGTGAGGGTGAGGGGACATGGGGGGGCCAGCACCGCGCCCTGGGGGGGGTTCACGGGGGTGTGAAGGGATATAGGGGGGGGGGGGTGTACAAGGAGCATCAAGGGACATCAGGGACACCCATGGAGTGAGAGTGAGGGGACATGGGGGGCCAGCACCGCGCCCTGGGGGGGTACAGGGTGGTGTGAAGGGATATTGGTGGGGGGGGGGGTGTACAAGGAGCGTCACGAGACGTGGGGGACACCCATGGGGTGGGAGTGAGGGGTATGGGGGGGGCCACCACCGCGCCCTGGGGGGTACAGGGGGGTATGAAGGGATATGGGGGGGGGGGGTGTACAAGGAGCATCAAGGGACATGGGGGACACCCATGGGGTGAGAGTGAGGGGGCATGGGGGGCCAGCACCGCGCCCTGGGGGGGTACAGGGTGGTGTGAAGGGATATTATGGGGTGGGGATGTACAAGGAGCGTCAAGAGATGTGGGGGACACCCATGGGGTGGGGGTGAGGGGTATGGGGGGGCCAGCACCGCGTCCTGGGGGGTACAGGGGGGTATGAAGGGATATGGGGGGGGGGGGTGTACAAGGAGCATCAAGGGACATGGGGGACACCCATGGGGTAGGGGTGAGAGGGGTGAGGGGACATGGGGGGGGCCAGCACCGCGCCCTGGGGGGGGTTCAGGGGGGTGTGAAGGGACGGGGTGGGGGGGGGATATGAGGTGTGTTTGAAGCAACATTGCGGGGGGAAAAGCACAAGGAGCATCAAGGAACATGGGGGACACCCAGAGGGGGAGTGGGCGGGGCCTATCGGGCAGCGGTTCATATGGCTGTGGCGTCGTGGGCGTGGCCTAATCAAAGTGGGCGTGGCCAAGAGCCCGGGGGGCGTGGCCGAGCCCCCCGAAGGGGCCTGGGGAGGGTGTTGGGGGGCGGGGGGTCCCGGGTCCGGTCTCACCGGAGGCTGCACGAGGTAGGACTGGTGCATCCAGGCGGGGCCGTGGACCTGCGGCACCGGGTGGGGGGGGTGGGGTCAGGGAGGGTGGGGGCTCTGGGGAGAGACACCCCCCCCATCCAATCCCTCCAGCCTCCTCCCATCGCCCCCTCCCCTCCCTAGACACCCCAAACTGTCCCCCCATTCCTCTTCAGAGCACCCAAACTGCCCCCCCATCACCCTCTCCCCTTCTCCAAAGCACCTAAACTGCCCCCATCCCTTCCCAGAACACCCAAACTGCCCCCCAACACCCCCTGCCACTCTAGGCACTGCCCCCCCCCATCCCCGCAGCTCCCCAGCTGTGCCCCCAGCCCCTTTATATCCCCTCCAACACACCTGGTAGGAGGAGACAGGTGAGGGCAGGTAGGGGCCCAGGGCAGTGGGTGTGAGCATCCGACTGGGCGCCAGCCCATAGGGCGCTGGGTAGAACCTGTGGGGACCATGAGGGGGTCACGCGGGGGGGGGTGTGGAAAACACATACTCACAACCAGCAGCCCCCCACCCATGGCTCGGGGTGGTCCAGGGGGTTTCTTGGGGACCTGGGCACCCACCCGTTCTGCAGCGCCGTCGCCGGGTCATACGCCAAGGTCACGGTGCCCTGGAGTTGGGGGGGTGGGAAAAGAGTCAGCGATGCCCCATGTTCCCCCCAGTAGCTATAAAGCTGCCCCCCGCTCCCCGCCAACGGTGGGACCCCCACCTCCCAGCTCTTCTCACCCCATCGCTGTCCCGGGTCCAGGCTCTCCCGTTAGGCACAAACTTTCCCTGGCTCTGCCGCTTCTTCTGGCCCCCGTCCGCGAATTTGCAGAGCAGCGGGTCTGGGGGGGCTGCGGGGGGGCTGTCAGTGCTGCCCAACAGCCCTCCTCAGCCCCTCCTCCCCCCCAAAACCTACCTGGTACCCCTGGAGGCATCTTGATGTACTTCCCGTTGAAGTGGGTGATCACGGCCTCGCACTTCTCCGTGGATTCCATCCTGGGGGGGTCGTGCGTGGGACCCCCAGACTGACCCCCACCCTATCCCTCCAGCTCCTTGTACCCCCTTGGCCCCATGCAGCCCCCAGCACCTTATGTGCCCCCCCCCAACCAGCCCCATTCATTGTGCACCCCCAGCAGAGTCCCCCTCCAGCTCTCTATGGCCCCCCCCAGCTCTCTGTGTGTCCCCCAGCCCCATGTGGCCCTCCCCGACCCCCTCCAGCCCCATTCATTACCCTGTACACCCCCAGCAGAGCCCCCCCTGCTCTCTATGTCCCCCCCCAACCCCATGCATTGCCCTGTAGCCCCCCACCTCTGTGTCCCCCCCAGCTCTGTGACCCCCTCAGCCCCACGCATTGCCCTGTACCCCCCCAGCAGAGCCCCCCCCAGCCCCATGTATTGCCCTATGCCCCCCCTGCTCTCTGTGTGTCCCCCACAACCCCATGCATTGCCATGACCTGTACCCCCCAGCTCTCTGTGTACCCCCCAGCTCTCTGTGACCCCCTCAGCCCCACGCATTGCCCTGTACCCCCCAGCAGAGCCCCCCCCAGCCCTATGTATTGCCCTATGTCCCCCCTGCTCTCTGTGTGTCCCCCCCAATCCCATGCACTGCCATGCCCTGTACCCCCCCACCTCTCTGTGTCCCCCCCAGCTCTCTGTGAACCCCCCAACCCCATGCACTGCCCTGTACCCCCCCACCTCTCTGTGTGTCCCCCTCCTGTGTCCCCCCCAGCTCTGTGGCCCCCTCAGCCCCATGCACTGCCCTGTACCCCCCCAACTCTGTGTCCCCCCCAACCCCATGCACTGCCCTGTATCCCCCCACCTCTCTGTGTCCCCCCCAGCTCTCTGTGACCCCCTCAACCCCACGCATTGCCCTGTACCCCCCCACCTCTCTGTGTCCCCCCAGCTCTCTGTGTCCCCCCCAACCCCATGCACTGCCCTGTATCCCCCCAGCTCTCTGTGTCCCCCCCAGCTCTCTGTGTCCCCCCAACCCCATGCACTGCCCTGTATCCCCCCACCTCTCTGTGTCCCCCCCCAGCTCTCTGTGTCCCCCCCAACCCCATGCACTGCCCTGTAGCCCCCCACCTCTCTGTGTCCCCCCCCAGCTCTCTGTGTCCCCCTCAACCCCATGCACTGCCCTGTATCCCCCCACCTCTCTGTGTCCCCCCCCAGCTCTCTGTGTCCCCCCCAACCCCATGCACTGCCCTGTATCCCCCCACCTCTCTGTGTCCCCCCCCAGCTCTCTCTGTCCCCCCCAACCCCATGCACTGCCCTGTACCCCCCCACCTCTCTGTGTCCCCCCCACCTCTGTGTCCCCGCCAACCCCATGCACTGCCCTGTGCCCCCCCACCTCTCTGTGTCCCCATGCATCGCCCTGTACCCCCCAGCAGAGCCCCCCTCAGCTCTTTGTGCCCCCCCCCAGCCCAATGCCCCCCCTCGTACCGTGCGAAGCCCACCCCGCGGCTGGCCCCGTGGGGGTCCCGCAGGATGCGGGTCGAGACCACCTGCCCGAAGGGTTTGAGCAGCGCCTCCAGCTCCTGCTCGTCCACGGCCAGCGGCAAGTTCGAGATGTACAGGTTGGTGGGATCCTGCTCCTGCTGCTGCGGGGGGCGGTCAGGGGGTCGCATTTTATTTTTTTTTTGGGGGGGGGGGAAGGGGGTGCCACGGTTGTTTTTTTTTTTGGGGGAAGGGGGAGGCTGTACCTTGGCCATCTGCGCCTGCACCCCGCTGGCCTTCAGCGCCGTCACCGCCTTCTGCGCCGCCGTGGGGCTGTCGAAGTCCACGAACCCATAGCCTGGGGTGGCGGGGGTGGGGGGGAGCAAAGCAGTATGAAAGACCCCAGCCCCCCCACCTGGTGTGTCCCCCCCCCAAACCCCTGCTTCCCCCCCTCTATAAACCTTTGCATTTGTTGGTTGTCTTGTCCAGGATGGCTTTGGTGGAGACGATTTTCCCGTAGCTGTAGGAAAGCAGTCAGTGTTTGGAGGAGGAGAGGGGGTCTCTGAGGTGCAAAAGAGGGGGGGTCCCCAGCCCCCCCCAACTCACGGTTGGCAGAGCTTGACGAGATCCTGGTCGGTGGTGCCAGGGTGCAACCCCCGAATGTAGAGGTTGGTTTTGCTGAGTTGATCTGGGCCCCCCCCGGCAGGGCTGGGGGGGCCCAGGGGCTGTGTTGGTGCCACATAAGGCTGGGGGGGGGGGAAAGAATGTGTGGTCAGTGCCCTCCCCCCACAAGACCCCCCCCAGCCCGGGACATGCAGATCCTACACATCTTGGGGTCCCTTTGTCTGTCCCCAGGTTCGCCGAGGTGGGGGACAACAGGGACACACCCTCCCTGGGGACAACACTGGGGTCACCCACCCACATGGCTGGACACCCCCGGCCTGGGGGGGGGGGGGTGTCAATGTGTGGGGTGATCACGGCCCTACTGGGAGGGGAAACTGAGGCACGGGATGGGGGGGTGGTGCTGTGTGTCCCCCAATCCCTGCCCCATTGGGGGAGGCTCTCCTGCCCCCTCCAACACTCCAGATTCCCCCCCTACCTGGTGTCCCCCCCCTCAAACCCCTGCTGCCCCTCCCCAATATCTGTGTCTGCCCTACAGCTTTGTTGGGGGGGGGGGTCACAGGGCCCCCATGATCCCTGTCCCATGGGGGTGTCCAAGCCCCACCTGCTATCTGTGCCTCCCTCACAGTCTAGAAACAGGGGGGGGGGGGGGGGGGTGGGTCGGAAGAGGACCCTCCCCTATGTTCCCCCCTCCTCCAAACCCTGTCCTGATGCGGAGGGGAGGGAGGAATTCCAGAGACTCCCCCTGCTATTTGGGCGGGGGAGGATCCCAGGGTCTCCCCCCTTTATCTCTGCGGGGGAAGGGGGTGGGGGGATCCCAGGGTCTCCCCCTTTTATCTCTGGGAGCAGAGGGAATCCCAGGGTCTCCCCACTTTATCTAGGGGGGGGCGCACAAGACCCTCTCCCCTTGTGTCCCCCTCACCCCTTCCCATGGGGGAGGATCACAGGGGCTCCCCCCTTCATCTCGGGGGGCGGATAATCCCAGGGTCTCCCCCCTTTTATCTCTGGGACCAGAGGGAATCCCAGGGTCTCCCCACCTTATCTAGGGGGGCGCACAAGACCCTCTCCCCTTGTGTCGCCCTCACCCCTTCCCATGTGGGAGGATCACAGGGGCTCCCCCCTTCATCTCGGAGGGGGATAATCCCAGGGTCTCCCCCCTTTATCTCAGAGGGGAGGGGATCCCAGGGTCTCCCCCTTTTACCTCTGGGAGCAGAGGGAATCCCAGGGTCTCCCCACTTTATCTAGGGGGGGCGCACAAGACCCTCTCCCCCTGTGTCCCCGTCACCCCTTCCCACGGGGGGGTGGATCCCAGGGTCTCCCCCTTTTACCTCTGGGGGCGGGGGGGAATCCCAGGGTCTCCCCACTTTATCTAGGGGGGGCGCATAAGACCCTCTCCTCTTGTGTCCCCCTCACCCCTTCCCATGGGGGAGGATCACAGGGGCTCCCCCCTTCATCTCGGGGGGCGGATAATCCCAGGGTCTCCCCCCTTTTATCTCTGGGAGCAGAGGGAATCCCAGGGTCTCCCCACTTTATCTAGGGGGGGCGCACAAGACCCTCTCCCCTTGTGTCCCCGTCACCCCTTCCCACGGGGGGGTGGATCCCAGGGTCTCCCCCTTTTACCTCTGGGGGCGGGGGGGAATCCCAGGGTCTCCCCACTTTATCTAGGGGGGGCGCACAAGACCCTCTCCCCCTGTGTCCCCGTCACCCCTTCCCACGGGGGGGTGGATCCCAGGGTCTCCCCCTTTTACCTCTGGGGGCGGGGGGGAATCCCAGGGTCTCCCCACTTTATCTAGGGGGGGCGCATAAGACCCTCTCCTCTTGTGTCCCCCTCACCCCTTCCCATGGGGGAGGATCACAGGGGCTCCCCCCTTCATCTCGGGGGGCGGATAATCCCAGGGTCTCCCCCCTTTTATCTCTGGGAGCAGAGGGAATCCCAGGGTCTCCCCACTTTATCTAGGGGGGGCGCACAAGACCCTCTCCCCTTGTGTCCCCGTCACCCCTTCCCACGGGGGGGTGGATCCCAGGGTCTCCCCACTTTATCTAGGGGGGGCGCATAAGACCCTCTCCTCTTGTGTCCCCCTCACCCCTTCCTTTGGGGAGGGGGGGGAGCACCCCAGGGAGCTCCCTTACTCCGCTCCCCATGCCTGCCCCACATCTAGGGGTAGAGGGGATGTGTCGCCCCCCCTCCTCCTCCCTACGGGGGTGGGGGGGGCACCCCGGTAAGGCTGGGATGGGTGGGGGCACCCCTGTAGGCCTGGGAAGGGAAGGTGGGGGGACACTAGGCCCCGCCGTGCCGCCCCACGGCCGCCTTCTTCCAGGACCAGGCCTGGCGGCCTTTGGGGGGGGGGGTGTGGGTGTCCCAGGGGGTGGTTAGAGGGGAGGGGAAGCGGGGGTGAAGGCGGGGGGGGCCCCCCCCGGTACCTTCTTGGCGCCTTTCCCGTAAGCGCAGGCGGGCGGCGCGGGGCGCGGCGGCACCGAGAGCAGCATCGCCGCGGCGGGCGGGCGGGGCGGCGCCGGGTCCTAGCGCCGGGTCCTAGCGCCGGGTCCTAGCGCCGGGACGGGACGGGACGGGACGGGACGGGACGGGACGGGACGGGACGGGACGGGACGGGACGGGACGGGCCCGGCTCCCCCCCACCCCCCCCACCCCAACCCCGCCGCCCCAACCACCACCACTCCGCAGGGTCCTAGCGCCGGGCTCTGCCCCGCATGGTCCTAGCGCCCGGCATCGCGCCCCACCCCCGGGGTCCTAGCGCCTGGCTTAGAGCGCCGCCGGGTCCTAGTGCCGGGTCACGGTTGCTCTGCTCGCTGTGGTGGAGGGACGGGGGGGGGCTGGGGGCTGGCTCCCCAGCACCCACGTGATCTCGACGGAGCCCCGCCCCCATGAGGGCCGCCATCTTGGCTCCTCGCCCCCTTCCCCACATTGCGGGGGGGGGGGGTCTGGGGGCCAAGGAAGAGCTGGGGGGGGCAGAGAAGGGGGAGAGCTGGGGGGCACCTGGGACTGCTGAGGGATATGTGGGGCAGAGGTGGGGGTCTGAGGGTCAGGGAAGACTTGGGGGGCAGGAAAGGTGGGAGATGGAAGTCAGAGATGGGGGTCAGGAAAAGAGGACCTGGGGGTCAGAAATGGGGGTCAGGAAAGGGGGACCTGGGGGTCAGAGATGGGGGTCTGAGGGCCGAGGAAGAGGTGAGGGGCAGAAAAGGGAGACCTGGGGGGGACAGGAAAGGGGGTCTGGGAACCAAAGAAGAGCTGGGGGCCAAAAGGGGGGACTAGGGGGGCTGAGCTGGGGGTCTGGGGGCCAGAGAAGAGCTGAGGGGCAGGAAAGAGGGACTTGGGGGGCAGAGCTGGGGGTCTGGGGGCCAGGGAAGAGCTGGGGGGCAGGAAAGGGAGAGCTGGGGGGCACCTGGGTCTCCTGAGGGATATGTGGGGCAGAGATGGGGGTCTGGGGGGCACCTGGGTCTCCTGAGGGATATGTGGGGCAGAGATGGGGGTCTGGGGGGGCAACAAAAGGGGATATGGGGGATATCTGAGGGTTCTGTGGGACAAAATGGGGCTCCTGGGGAGCAGGGTCTGTAAGGCAAGAAAGGGGACATTGGGGGGCCTATGAGTCTCCTGCAGGGTCTGTGGGGCAGGTTGGGGGATCCTGGGGGTGCCCAAATCACTTGGGGGGTGTGTGTGAAGATTCAGCATGGTGGGGGCAGACCAGAGGGTCCCACAGGGGTCTGGGAGGCAGGACAGGAGGTTCCTCCAGCCTTGGGGGGCAGACAGGGGGGAGGATCCCAGCCCAGGGGTGGCCCTGGTAGTGATGGGGCTGGGGGGGAGCTCAGCACCCCCCGCCCCGCGCCGTGTCTGTTTGTCCATCTGTGCATCCACGGCCCCTTTGTGGCACGGATTGTTCTGGTTCTTTCAGGGCGTCAGCAGCCCCGGTGGGTGCTGAGCCAGGTCCGTTCCCTGGCCTCGCTGACTCACCCCACGTGCGGAGCGGCTGCTGAGCTGGCAGGGGTGCGGGGGTGCCCCCCACCATCCCATCCCCCCCCCCCCCCCCCCAGCTCCTTCCCGGCCTTTCATCCCTGCCTTTCATCTTTCAGCAGGGATGGGAGCGCTGGTCGTCCTGGCAACCCCCCAAAGTGGCCGGGCTCGTTGCCATGGCGCCCAGAGATGCTCTGAGCCCTGGACCACCCCTCCCGCAGCCCCCTATGTCCCCCCCAGGGCCCCCAGCCCCATCCTGTCCCCCCAAGGTGCAGAGTGCAGGACCCTCCCTGAGATACTGGGGGGGGTGGCAGAGCCAGGATGGGGGGGCTCCCTCCGGTGTGGGCACCCCCTGCCCTCCCCTGGTGCTGCAGCTGCGCCATGGCCCTCGGGGAGGTAAGGCTGCGCTGCCCCGGACCCCGCGCCCCCCACTCGCCCCCACAGCCTCAGGCTCCTAGAATCACAGAATCATCAGGTTGGAAAAGACCCACGGGATCATTGAGTCCAACCATTCCCATCAATCGCTAACCCGTGTCCCTCAGCACCTCATCCACCCGTCCCTTAAACCCCTCCAGGGACTCAACCCCCTCCCTGGGCAGCCTCTGCCAGGGACCAATGACCCTTTCTCTGAAAATTTTTTCCTAATGTCCAGCCTGAACCTCCCCTGGTGGAGCTTGAGGCCATTCCCTCTCGTCCTGTCCCTTGGGAGAAGAGCCCAGCTCCCTCCTCTCCACAACCTCCTCTCAGGGAGTTGCAGAGAGCAATGAGGTCTCCCCTCAGCCTCCTCTTCTCCAGGATAAACACCCCCAGCTCTCTCAGCTGCTCCTCTTCTTCTCCAGCCCCCTCCCCAGCTTCGTTGCTCTTCTCTGGACTCGCTCCAGAGCCTCAACATCCTTCTTGTGGTGAGGGGAGCAGAATTGATCCCAGGATTCGAGGAGCAGTCTCCACAGTGCTGGGTGCCGGGTCCCCCTCTGCCAGGAGGAGCGGACCCCTAACTCACGGGGACTCCCCCCCCCTAGTCTGGCACCTCACCTCTCACCCTGCAGCCCCGGTGCGGAGGTCACTGTCTACCCCTCACTGTGACCCCTTGCCCTGCCCGACGGCTGTGACCGAACCCTCTACGGCCGTGGCACCAGTCTCACTTGCTGTGGTGCCCCTGTTGCCTGCTGCTTCAGTTGCCACGGTGACCCTGTTGCCATGGTTCCCCATTGGCAAGACATCCTCACCACCATGGCACCCAGTTGATGAGGGATCCATGTGGCCAAGAAGGCCAAGGGCATCTTGGCTTGGATCAGAGATGGCGTGGCCAGCAGGGCCAGGGAGGTTCTTCTCCCTCTGGACTCGGCACTGGGGAGACCGCTCCTCGAATCCTGGGGTCAGTTGTGGGCCCCTCACCACAAGAAAGATGTTGAGGCTCTGGAGCGAGTCCAGAGAAGAGCAACGAAGCTGGTGAGGGGGCTGGAGAAGAAGAGGAGCAGCTGAGAGAGCTGGGGGTGTTTATCCTGGAGAAGAGGAGGCTGAGGGGAGACCTCATTGCTCTCTGCAACTCCCTGAGAGGAGGTTGTGGAGAGGAGGGAGCTGGGCTCTTCTCCCAAGGGACAGGGGACAGGACGAGAGGGAATGGCCTCAAGCTCCACCAGGGGAGGGTCAGGCTGAACATTAGGAGAAAATTTTTCCCAGAAAGAGTCATTGGGCAGTGGCAGAGGCTGCCCAGGGAGGGGGTTGAGTCCCCTTCCCTGGAGGGGTTTAAGGGACGGGTGGACGAGACGCTGAGGGACATGGGTTAGTGATCAATGAGAATGGTTAGACCTGATGATCTGGTGGGTCTTTCCTAACCTGGTGATTCTATGATTCTATTACCATGGCACCCCGTCACCATGGTACCTGGTTGATGAGGGGTCCCATTGCCATGGACACCCCATCACCCTGTCACCGTGGCACCTGCTGCACTGGGTGATGCTGAGCCGCGCTGTGCCCACAGGAGCTGAGGAGCGGGTGTTTCTGGCGAGGGGTTCTGGCAGAGGCGACAGCCACGCTCCTCTTCGTGGGGATGGTGTTGGGCTCCTCGGTAGCCCCCACGCCCCTGGCACCGGCACTGGCAGGGGGGCTCGTGGCCGGGGGGCTCGCTGGCAGCCTTGGGGCACCCCAGGCCAACCCGGCGCTCACCCTTGCGCTGCTCTGCACCCGCAAGCTGGGCCTCCTGCGTGGTGCCGCCGGGATCCTGGCCCAGTGTGCGGGGGCCGTGCTGGCCTCTGCCGCTGCCCGCCTGGCACTGCCGGACGACGCTAGCCTTGTCACCAGGGTGAGTGGCCCCATTCCTGTCCACATCCCTGTCGATGTTTCCATACCTCATCCCTATCCCTGTCCCCGTCCCCATCCTTGTCTCCATCATTGTCTCTGTCTCCATTCCCAACCCCATCATTGTCCCTGTCCCCATTATTTTCCCTGTCCCCATCCTCATCCCCATCCCTGTCCCCATTCCTATCCCCATCATTGCCCCATCCTCATCATTGTCCCTGTCCCCATCATTGTCCCTGTCTCCATTCCTGTCCCCATCCCTGTCCCCATCATTGTCCCTGTCCCCATCCTCATCCCCATTCCCATCCCCATCATTGTCCCTTTTGCCTTCATTGTCCCTGTCCCAATCCGTGTCCCCATCATTGTCCCTGCTCCATCCCTGTCCCCATCCTCATCCTTATCCCTGTCCCCGTCCCCATCCCTGTCTCCATCATTGTCTCTGTCCCCATTTCCATCCCCATCATTGTCCCTGTCCCCATCCCCTGTCCCCATCATTGTCCCTGTCTCCATCCCTGTCCCCATCCTCATCCCCATCCCTGTCCCATTCCCATTGTCCCTGTTGCCATCATTGTCCCTGTCCCCATCTGTGTCCCCATCATTGTCCCTGCTCCATCCCTGTCCCCATCCTCATTCCCATCCCTGTCCACATCATTGTCCCTTTCCCTATTCTTGTTCCCATCCCCATTCCTGTCCCCATTCCTGTTCCTATCCCTGTTGCCATCTCCATCCCTGTCCCCATCCCTATCCTTGTCCCTGTCCCCACCCTGGTGAAGGCTGCTGAGTCCAGGCTCTCTCTGCAGGTGACAGCGATGGGGACAGCGGGGCAGGCCCTGGCCTGGGAGACCTTTGCCACCTTCCAGCTGGCACTGGCCGCCTTCGCCACCACCGACCGCACGTCCCCTCTGGCCGGGCTGGCCCTGGGCAGCGCTGTGGCCGCGGGCGCCCTGGCTGCGGTGAGGAACCCCCCAACCCTGGGGGTGCTCCCCATCCTGGCTGGTGCTGAGCCCCTGTCCCACAGGGGCCGCTTTCGGGGGGCAGCATGAACCCCGCACGGTCGCTGGGGCCAGCTATCGTCACCGGCATCTGGGATGACCACTGGGTGAGTCAGCAGCACCCCTTGGAGACCCCAGGGCAGGGACAGGGGTCCCCAGCACCCCTAGGCCCATCCTGCTCTAGGAGGGGAGTCCCTGGCTCTTCCCTCATATAGATGAGTCCCTCCTGCATCCTCAGCTGCATCCCAGTCTGGGTCCTCATGATCCTTCCATCACAGTTTGGGTCTTCATGATCCTTCCATCCCAGTCTGGGTCCTCCTGATCCCTCCATCCCACTTTAGGTCCTCCCAATTCCTCCATCCCAGTTTGGGTCCTCCCGATTCCCTCCATCCCACTTTGGGTCCTCCCGATCCCTCCATCCCAGTCTGGGTCCTCCTGATCCCTCCATCCCAGTCTGGGTCCTCCTGATCCCTCCATCCCAGTCTGGGTTCTCCTGATCTCTCCATCCCAGTCTGGGTCCTTCTGATCCCTCCATCCCAGTCTGGGTCCTCCCGATCCCTCCATCCCATTCTGGGTTCTCCTGATCTCTCCATCCCAATCTGGGTTCTCCCGATCCCTCCATCCCATTTTGGGTCCTCCCGATCCCTCCATCCCATTCTGGGTTCTCCTGATCTCTCCATCCCAGTCTGGGTCCTCCCGATCCCTCCATCCCGTTCTGGATTCTCCTGATCCATCCCTCCATCCTCATCTGGATTCTCCTGGTCTTTCCATCCCAAACTGGGTCCTCCCAGTTCCTCCATCCCAGTTTGGGTCCTCCCAGTCCCTCCAGCCTACTTTGGGTCCTCCTGGTCCCTCCATCCCAAACGCGTGGTCCCCCCGTGTCTCCTGCTCTCAGTCTCCATCTCCGCTGCGGGGTCCCCATCCCCCCCACCCCTCCAGGCCCCCAGCAGTCCCCGTCCCCCCGACCCTGACGTGTCCCCCCAGGTGTACTGGCTGGGCCCGGTGCTGGGCGCGGTGCTGGCCGCGCTCTCCTACGAGTTCATCTTCGCACCCGACGCCTCCCGGGAGAAGCTGGGCGCCTGCCTCGCCTGCCGGGACGTGGCGCTGGTGGAGACCACCAGCCAGGCCCCCTCCTCGCCCCTCGCCCGCAGCCCCCCAGCCCCGCCGGCCGAGCGGGGCCAGGGCACCACCTGAGCCCCCCAGCCCCAACCCTGCATCCCTGACACCCCTCATGGGGCACCTGGGCATGGGGGGCTGGGGGTCCGTGCAGTGACGGCTCCAGCCCCACAACCGCCCTCGCCCCATGGAGGGATTAAAGCCGCTGTGGGTTGCAGGCGGGCACAGAGTCTTGCTGTGAGGGATGGGAGGTCTTGGTGGCTGCAGGATCTCTGTTCTGCAACCTTGGGGCATGGGGACCCTCGTTCCCATCCCTGTCTCCTTCCCCATCCCCATCCCTGTCCTCATCTCTGTCCCCATCTGCATCCCCATTCCCATTCTCATCCCCATCCTCATCTCCATCTCCTTCTGAATCTTGATCCCTGGTCTGAATCCTCATCCCTGTCCCCGTCCCCATCTCCATCCCTGCCCCCATCTCCATCCCCATCCATCCCTGTCTCCATCTCCATCTCCATCCATCCCCATCCCTGTCCTCGTCTCCATCCCTGCCCCCGTCTCCATCTCCATCCATCCCTGTCTCCATCCCCATCCATACCTGTCTCCATCTCCATCTCCATCCATCCCCATCTATGTCCTCATCTCCATCCCTGTCCTCGTCTCCATCCTTGTCCCCATCTCCATCTCCAACCACCCCCATCCCTGTCCTCATCTCGATCCCTGCCCTCATCTCCGTCTCCATCCATCCCCATCCCTGTCCTCATCTCCATCTCCATCCATCCCCATCCCTGTCCTCATCTCCATCCCTGTCCCCATCTCCATCCCCATCTCTGTCCTCGTCTCCATCTCCATCCCCATCTCCATTCCTGTCCCCATCTCCATCCCCATCTGTCCTCGTCTCCATCTCCATCCCCATCTCCATCCCCTTCTCCATCCATCCCAATTCCAGTCCTCATCTCCATCCCTACTCCCAGCCCCATCCCCATCTCCATCCCCTTCTCCATCCCCTTCTCCATCCCCTTCTCCATCCCCTTCTCCATCCCCTTCTCCATCCCCTTCTCCATCCCCATCTCCATCCCCTTCTCCATCCCCATCTCCATCCCCATCTCCATCCCCATCTCCATCCCCTTCTCCATCCCCTTCTCCATCCCCTTCTCCATCCCCATCTCCATCCCCTTCTCCATCCCCTTCTCCATCCCCTTCTCCATCCCCTTCTCCATCCCCTTCTCCATCCCCATCTCCATCCCCATCTCCATCCCCTTCTCCATCCCCTTCTCCATCCCCATCTCCATCCCCTTCTCCATCCCCATCTCCATCCCCTTCTCCATCCCCTTCTCCATCCCTTCTCCCATCCCCTTCTCCATCCCCATCTCCATCCCCATCTCCATCCCCATCTCCATCCCCTTCTCCATCCCCTTCTCCATCCCCTTCTCCATCCCCTTCTCCATCCCCTTCTCCATCCCCATCTCCATCCCCATCTCCATCCCCATCTCCATCCCCTTCTCCATCCCCTTCTCCATCCCCATCTCCATCCCCTTCTCCATCCCCATCTCCATCCCCTTCTCCATCCCCTTCTCCATCCCTTCTCCCATCCCCTTCTCCATCCCCATCTCCATCCCCATCTCCATCCCCATCTCCATCCCCATCTCCATCCCCTTCTCCATCCCCATCTCCATCCCCTTCTCCATCCCCTTCTCCATCCCCATCTCCATCCCCTTCTCCATCCCCATCTCCATCCCCATCTCCATCCCCATCTCCATCCCCATCTCCATCCCCATCTCCATCCCCATCTCCATCCCCATCTCCATCCCCATCCCCATCCCCATCTCCATCCCCATCTCCATCCCCTTCTCCATCCCCTTCTCCATCCCCTTCTCCATCCCCATCTCCATCCCTTCTCCCATCCCCGTCCCCCTCCCCGGGATCCTCCCCTGGGCCGAGCCCCCTCCCCGCGGCCCCACGTGAGGGTGGGGGCCGGGACCCCCCGTGTCCCGTGCCGGGGTGCTGAGCGCAGCAAAGGGCTTTGTGGCGGCCTCTGCAGCCCCGGCACATTCTGGCGGGGGCCAATGGCCGAGCTGGGCCATAATCCCCCCCCCCGGCCGGGGAATTAGGGTGCGCTAAGCCGGGCTCAATAACCCTCTCGCAGACAACAGGGATGGGGGGGCTGTGGCCCCCAACGCGGCTGCACAGGGTGGGGGGGGGGGCACCCAGGAACCCCTCTGTGGGACTGGGGGGGGGGGCACTCAGGACCCCCCTTCTTGTGAGGCTAAGGGGGCACCCAGGAACCCCTCTATGGGGCTAGAGTGGTACCCAGGAATCCTCCCTATGGAACTGGGGGGCACTAAGGACCCCCTCTGTGGGGGCATGGGGGGGCACCCAGGAACCCCTCTATGGGACAGAGGGGCCCCCAGGACCCCCTCTGTGAGGGCATGGGGGGGCACCATGGACCCCCTCTATGGGGCTGGAGGGGAGGCTTCCAGCAGCATCACCCCAAAGTGTCCCCAAAAACATGGGGGGGGATGGTTCTCAGTGCTACCTTTGCCCCCAAGCGCCATCCTGCCCCCCCAAATCCCCCTGAGGGCACATATGGGTCAGACCCCCCACCAAGAAAAAAAAAGGTGAGGCAGCCACAGGGGTGGGGGGTGCAGCTGGGGGGGTCCCTGCTGTCCAGGGGAGTGGGGGGGGACAAGGAAGGTGGCCCCCATTGTCCTGGGGGGGTCTCCGGTGTTGGGGGGTGCACAGCTGTCTCAGGGGGAAAAGAGGGGGGGGTCTTTGATGTTGGGGCTGCAGGACTGTCCTGGGGGTGGCAGTGAGGGGGGGGTCCTTACTGTTTTGGGGGCAAAGAGGGGGATGTCTCATTGTTAGGGGTGCAGGGCTGTCCTGGGGGTTCAGCTGGGGGTTCCCCGCTGCTGAGAGGGGGGGGGGGGGTCCTTACTGTTTTGGGGACAGAGGGGTGGGGGTCCTTGCTGTTGGGGGGGCAGAGAGGGTGGGATCTTTGGTTTTGGGGTGCAAGGATATCTTGTGGGGGAGGGGGGGGGTCTTCACTGTTGGGGGGTGCAGGGCTGTCCTTGGGGGGCAGAGAAGGGGGGCCCTTGCTCTTTTAGGGGCAGAGGGAGGTATGTCCGCAGTGTTGGGGGTACAGAACTGTCTTGTGGGGTGCAGAGGGGGGGATATTCTTGCTGTTGGGGGTGCAAGACTGTCCTGGGGGTACAGCTGGGGGGGGGGGGCCCTGCTGCTGGGGGGGTGTAGAGGGGGGGGTCCCCTTGCCACACATCCCCCATCCTGGGCAGTGAAGCAGTTAACGGGGGGATGGGGGTGGGGGGGTGGTTCGGTGGGGTCCCACCCCCGGGGCCGTGCTTTGAGGGGGGGGGGAGGTGGCCTATAAAGGTGGGTGCAGCGTCCCCCCCCCGGGGAGGGGAGCGGGGCCGGAGGGCAGCGGGGCCAGGGCCATGCGGGAGCTGCGTTCGTCCGCTTTTTGGAGGGCCATCCTGGCCGAGTTCTTGGGGAGCCTCCTCTACGCCATGTTGGGGCTGGGGGCTTCTCTTCGCTGGGCCCCGGGACCCCCCAACGTCTTGGGGGCCGCCCTGGCCTTCGGCTTGGCCCAGGCCACCCTGGTGCAGACGCTGGGGCCTGTGAGCGGGGGTCACGTCAACCCCGCCATCACCTTGGCCCTCCTGCTGGCCTCGCAGCTCTCGTTGGCCCGTGCCCTCGGCTACCTGCTGGCCCAGCTCCTGGGGGCCCTGGCCGGAGCTGGGGTGCTCTATGGGGTCACCCCCGCCCCCGTGCGCGGCACCCTCGGCCTCACCGCGGTGAGCGGGGACGGGGGGGGGCGGCGGCGGGAGGCTTGGGGGGCACCGAGGGGTGGGAGGGCGAGGGGAGGGCCGAGGTTGGGGGAGACGTGGGGTTCAGGGGTGCTGGGGGGGGGGGTGAGATGGGTATTTAGGGGGTTCAGAAGGTCTTTGGGGATTTCGGGTGGCGCGGGGCTCTGGGATAACGTGGAGTTGAAGGATGAGGAACGAGGAGCTTCAGAAGGTCTTTGGGGATTTGGGGTGGTGTGGGGCTCGGGAAGGGGTTTGGGGTAACGTGGAGTTGAGGGATGGGGAACGAGGAGCTTCAGAAGGTCCTTGGGAATTTGGGGTGGCGCGGGGCTCTGGTGGGGGGTTTGGGATAACGTGGAGTTGAGGGATGGGGAACGAGGAGCTTCAGAAGGTCCTTGGGAATTTGGGGTGGCGCGGGGCTCTGGTGGGGGGTTTGGGGTAATGTGGAGTTGAGAGATGGGGAACGAGGAGCTTCAGAAGGTCCTTGGGAATTTGGGGTGGCGCGGGGCTCTGGTGGGGGGTTTGGGATAGCGTGGAGTTGAGGGATGGGGAATGAGGAGCTTCAGAAGGTCCTTGGGGATTTGGGGTGGTGTGGGGTTCTCGGAGGGGGTTTGGGGTACTGTGGGGTTGAGGGATGGTTGGGGGTCTGGGGTGCTGAGGGGGATGGGGATTTAGGGGACTCAGAAGTCTTTGGGGATTTGGGGTGGTATGGGGTTCTGGGAGGGCGTTTGGGGTACCATGGGGTTGAGGGATGGTTAGGGATCTGGGGTACTGAGGGGAGAGGGAATGAGTGCGTTCAGAAGGTCCTTGGGAATTTGGGGTGGTGTGGGGCTCTGGGAGGGGTTTTGGGGTTCGGTGTACCATGGGGCTGCGAGGTTCAGGGGTGCTTGGGGCGCTGAGATGGGGAATGAGGGGGTCTTGGAAGGTCCTTGGGGATTTGGGGTGGTGTGGGGCTCTGGGAGGGGTTTGGGGTACTGTGGGGTTGAGGGACACTTGGGCTTTAGGGTACTGAGGGGATGGGGAATGAGGGGGATCAGGAGGTCCTTGGGGATTTGGTGTGACGTGGGGCTCTCAGAGGGGGTTTGAGTACCATGTGGCTGGGAGGTTCAGGGGGGCTTGGGGGGCTGAGATGGAGATTTAGGGGGTTCAGAAGGTCCTTGGGGATTTGGGGTGGTGTGGGGCTCTGGGAGGGGTTTGGGGTACCGTGTGGCTGTGGTGTTGAGGGATGCTTGGGGGTTTGGGGCACGGAGGGGATGCAGAAATGAGGATTTTGGTGGCTTCAGGAGGTCCTCGGGGCTTTGGGGTGCTTGTAGGGCTCCAGGAGTGGGGTTGGGGTACCATGGGGTTGTACTGGGGGGCTGTGGGGTTCAGGGATGCTGAGGGGTGCAGGGGGGCTAATGGGGAATGGAGGAGTTGGAGGACCTCTCTAGAGCCCTCCAGGATCCCTCTAGGGTCGTTCAGGATTCCTCTAGGAACCCCAGGATCCTGCTAGGGTCCCCCGGGATTTCTCTAGGGACCCCAGGACCCCTCTAGAGCCCTCCAGGACCCCGCTAGGGTCCCCTAGGATTTCTCTAGGGACCCCAGGATCCCTCAAGAGCCACCCAGGACCTCGCTAGGACGCCCCAGGATTCCTCTAGGGACCCCAGGACCCCTCCAGAGCACTCCAGGACCCCGCTAGGGTCCCCCAGGATTTCTCTAGGGACCCCAGGATCCCTCAAGAGCCACCCAGGACCTCCTTAGGATGCCCGAGGATTCCTCTAGGGACCCCAGGACCCCGCTAGGGTCCCCCAGGATTTCTCTAGGGACCCCCAGGATTTCTCTAGGGACCCCAGGATCCCTCAAGAGCCACCCAGAACCTCGCTAGGACGCTCCGGGATTCCTCTAGGGACCCCCCAGGATGCCTCTAGAGCCCCCCAGGACCCCTCTAGGGTTGTCCAGGATTCCTCTAGAGACCCCAGGACGCTGCTAGGGTCCCCTGGGATTTCTCTAGGGACCCCAGGACCCCTCTAGCCGAGGGTCGCGGGGGGCTAATGGGGAATGAGTGTGTTCGGGGAGGGTTGGGGTGGCGTGGGGCTGGGGTATTTTGGGCTCTGGGGTGACGAGGGGGTCTGGGGGGGGGGGGGTCCCGGCTCTTTGGGGTGCTGAGCCCCTTCCCCAAACAGCTGCACCCCGGCGTGGGCCCGGGGCAGGGCACGGTGCTGGAGCTGCTCCTGACCGCCCAGTTCGTCCTCTGCGCCCTCGCCAGCTTCGACGATCGCCACGACGGGCGCCCGGGCACGGCCGCGCTGCCCATCGGCCTCTCCCTCGCCCTCGGCCACCTCTTCGGGGTGAGGGGGGGGGGACACACACTGCGGTGACCTGTCACCCCACCTCGTCACCCTCATGCCACCCCTCATCACCCCATTCTCCCTCCTAGCACCCCCCTCTGTCACCCCATTCTCACCCCCATCACCTTGTCATCCTCCCATGTCACCCCATCACTCTGTCACCCCCGCACCCTGTCACCCCCTCATGCCAAACCTCATCACCCCATTCTGCCTCCAGTACCCTAACACGCCCCCCGTCACCCCGTCACCCCCTTCTCACTCCCATCACCCTGTCACCCTCCGTCACCCCATTCTCACCCCTCGCACCATGTCACCCCCATCACCCTGTCACCCCCCATCATTCCATTCTCCCTCCCATCACCCTGTCACCCCCCCTAAGTCACCCCATCACCCTGTCACCTCCCTGTGTCACCCCATTCTCCCTCCCATCACCTTGTCACCCCCCCTAAGTCACCCCATCACTCTGTCACCTCCCTGTGTCACCCCATTCTCCCTCCCATCACCCTGTCACCCCCATCACTCCATTCTCCCTCCCATCACCCTGTCACCCCCCCAAGTCACCCCATCACCCTGTCACCTCCCTGTGTCACCCCATTCTCCCTCCCATCACCCTGTCACCCCCCATCACTCCATTCTCCCTCCCATCACCCTGTCACCCCCCGAAGTCACCCCATCACCCTGTCACCCCCCATGTCACCCCATTCTCACCCCCATCACCCTGTCACCCCCCCTAAGTCACCCCATCACTCTGTCACCCCCCCTATGTCACCCCATTCTCCCTCCCATCACCCTGTCACCCCCCCTAAGTCACCCCATCACCCTGTCACCTCCCTGTGTCACCCCATTCTCCCTCCCATCACCCTGTCACCCCCCATCACTCCATTCTCCCTCCCATCACCCTGTCACCCCCCATGTCACCCCATTCTCCCTCCCATCACCCTGTCACCCCCATGTCACCCCATCATCTCTCCTGTCACCCCCTATCACTCCATTCTCTCCATCACCCTGTCACCCTCCTATGTCACCCCATCACCCCCTCATGTCACCCTATAACCCTGTCGCCCCCCTGTCACCCCATTGTCCCCCATAGCACCCCAAATGTCACCCCATTCTCACCTCCATCACCCTATCACCCCCTCATGTCACCCCATCACCCTGTCCCCCCTTTGTCGCCTCATTCTCCCTCCTAGCACCTTGTCACCCCCAATGTCACCCTATTGCTTCTCCTGTCACCCCCATCACTCCATTCTCACCCCCATCACCCTGTCACCCCCCCTATGTCACCCCATTCTCACCCCCATCATCCTGTCACCCCCCTATGTCACCCCATTCTCACCCCCATCATCCTGTCACCCCCCATCACTCCATTCTCCCTCCTATCACCCTGTCATCCCCCATGTCACCCCATCACCTCTCCTGTCACCCCCTATCACCCCATTCTCACCCCCGTCACCCTGTCCCCCCCCCCCCGTCACCTCATCACCTCTCCTGTCACCCCCTATCACCCCATTCTCCCCCCCGTCACCCCTGCTCCCCGCAGATCCACTACACGGGTGCCGGCATGAACCCCGCTCGCTCCTTCGCCCCGGCCGTCATCACCCGCAACTTCACCAACCACTGGGTAAGTGGGGTGGGGGGACCCCAAAACTTCACCCCCCCCCCACACACACATTGGGAGCTGCAAGGAGCCCCCAGCCCAGCTGAACCCCAATATATGGGGGAGCGTGGCCCCACCTACATGGGGAGGTGGACCCCCCCAGGGATTGGGGGGTGAGTGCTGCCCCCCAAAGAGTGGGGTCACCTGGAGCCCCACAGGCTGGGGGGGGGGGGGCAGATCCCATGGGGATGGGGGGGGAAATCCTGGATCTGGGGGTGTTGGGATGAGGGGGGAATCCTGAATCTGGGGGTGTCTGGGGTCCCATGGGGATTGGTGGGGGGGCTGGACCCCTGACTGCCCAGAGATGCCAATGTGGGACTGGACAGGACTGGAAGGGGGGTGCCCCAAATCCGGGGGTGCCCAGACACCACAAAATTGGGGGCATCCCTAATCTGGGGGTGCCCAGACCCTACAGGATGGGGGAGCCCTAATCTGGGGGTGCCTGGACCCCATTGGGATGAGGGGTCCCTAATCTGGAGGTACTCAGACCCTGTGGGGATGGGGGGTCCCCTAATCTGGGGGTGCCTCAACCGAGTGGGGATAGGGGTGTCATTAATCTCGGGGTGCCTAGACTCCACAGGATGGGGCGGTCCACAATCTGGGGGTGCCCCAACGCTGTGGAGATGGGAGGGGGGGTCCTTAATCTGGGGGTGCCCAGACCCTTCAGGAATTGTGGGGAGCTGTGCCGCAGTGCTGGACCCTCTGGGATTGGGGAATCTCGAATCTGGGGGTGCCCCAACCCTGCAGCTAGAGGAGGGGAATCCACCGTGCCACCCCCCCCAGCCCCCCAAATCTAGAGCCTCACCCTCCCCCCATATGTTCTATGTGAGGATCCTGTAAGGCTGGGAACCCCCCCATGTCAGGGGGGGTCCCTCAGCCCGAGCCCCCCTGCAGGTGTTCTGGGGGATTTTTGGGGGTCTGGGTGGGTTTTGGGGGGGACCCTCAGCCCAAGACCCCCACAGGAGCTCGGGAGAGGGGTTGGGGGTGTCAAGGAGGAGATCTTTCAGCCCAAGCCCCCCTGCAAGTGCTCTGGGGGAGTTTTGGGGGGCTCCCTCAGCCCAAGCCCCCCCGCAGGTGTTCGGGAATGGTTTGGGGGGGGCCTTAGCAGGTGTTCTGGGGGGGCTTTGGGGGTGTCGGGAGGGGTCTCTCATCCCGAGCCCCCTGCAGGTGTTCTGGGGGATTTTGGGGGTGTCGGGGGGATCCCTCAGCCCGAGTCCCCCCCGCAGGTGTTCTGGGGGGGGTTTGGGGGGGTCCCTCAGCAGGTGTTCTGGGTGGGTTTTGGGGCTGTCGGGGGGCAGTTTGGGGGGGTCTCTCAGCCCGAGACCCCCACAGGTGCTCTGGGTGGGTTTTGGGGGGGTCACTCAGCCCGAGCCCCCCCGCAGGTGTTTTGAGGGATTTTCGGGGTATCAGGGGGTTCCCTCAGCCCGAGTCCCCCCCTACAGGTGTTCTGGGGGATTTTGGGGGTGTCAGGGGGGTCCCTCAGCCCGAGCCCCCCCCCGCAGGTGTTCTGGGGGATTTTGGAGTTGTCGGGGGGGGATCCCTCAGCCCAATCCCCCCGCAGGTGTTCTGGGGGATTTTGGGGGTGTCAGAGGGGGTCCCTCAGCCCAAGCCCCCCCCGCAGGTGTTCTGTGGGATTTTGGGGGTGTCGGGGGGGGTCCCTCAGCCCGAGCCCCCCCCGCAGGCGTTCTGGGGGATTTTGGGGGTGTCAGGGGGTTCCCTCAGCCCGAGTCCCCCTACAGGTGTTCTGGGGGATTTTGGGGGTGTCAGGGGGGGTCCCTCAGCCCGAGCCCCCCCTGCAGGTGTTCTGGGGGATTTTGGGGGTGTCGGGGGGGTTCCCTCAGCCCGAGACCCCCCGCAGGTGTTCTGAGGGATTTTGGGGGTGTCAGGAGGGGTCCCTCAGCCCGAGCCCCCCCCGCAGGTGTTCTGGGGGATTTTGGGGGTGTCAGGGGGTTCCCTCAGCCCGAGCCCCCCCGTAGGTGTTCTGGGGGATTTTGGGGGTGTCAGGGGGTTCCCTCAGCCCGAACCCCCCCGCAGGTATTCTGGGGGATTTTGGGGGTGTCAGGGGGTTCCCTCAGCCCGAGCCCCCCCGCAGGTGTTCTGTGGGATTTTGGGGGTGTCAGGGGGGTTCCCTCAGCCCGAGCCCCCCCTGCAGGTGTTCTGGGGGATTTTGGGGGTGTCGGGGGGGTTCCCTCAGCCCGAGACCCCCCGCAGGTGTTCTGAGGGATTTTGGGGGTGTCAGGAGGGGTCCCTCAGCCCGAGTCCCCCCCCCGCAGGTGTTCTGGGGGATTTTGGGGGTGTCAGGGGGGTTCCCTCAGCCCGAGCCCCCCCCGCAGGTGTTCTGGGGGATTTTGGGGGTGTCAGGGGGGGTTCCTCAGCCCGAGCCCCCCCGCAGGTGTTCTGGGGGATTTTGGGGATGTCAGGGGGGGTCCCTCAGCCCAAGACCCCCTACAGGTGTTCTGGGGAATTTTGGGGGTGTCAGGGGGGGTCCCTCAGCCCGAGCCCCCCCGCAGGTGTTCTGGGGGATTTTGGGGGTGTCAGGGGGGGTCCCTCAGCCCGAGCCCCCCCGCAGGTGTTCTGGGGGATTTTGGGGGTGTCAGGGGGGGTCCCTCAGCCCGAGCCCCCCCCGCAGGTGTTCTGGGGGATTTTGGGGGTGTCAGGGGGGGTCCCTCAGCCCGAGCCCCCCCCGCAGGTGTTCTGGGGGATTTTGGGGGTGTCAGGGGGGTCCCTCAGCCCGAGCCCCCCCCGCAGGTGTTCTGGGCGGGGCCGCTGCTGGGCTCGGCGCTGGGGGCGGCTCTGTACGAGCTCGCCCTGTGCCCGCGGGCCCGGAGCCTGGCGGAGCGCTGGGCGGCGCTGAAAGGCGAGGCCCCCCCCGCTCCCTCCCCCGCCGCCGCCGTCACCGCCGCCGTTACCGCCGTGACCGCCGCCGCGGAGCCGCCCCCGGAGCCGCTGGAGCTGAAGACGCAGGGCCCGTAGGCGCCGCCCCGGGGCCGCTTTGCTGTGACGGGGCCGCCGCCGGGAGTGGGGTGGGTGCGTGTGTTGTGCGGCGGGGGGCGGCACCGGGAACCCCGAGACCGGGAACCCCGAGACCGGGGATCCCGAGACCGGGGATCCCGGCCCCGGGGACCGGCGGGGGCCGCCCCGCCCGCCGCGGCGGGAGCTCTGTGTTCGGTGCATTAAACCTGCTCTTTTATTTTGGTAACCGCCGTGGGCACCGCGAGGAACCGGAGGGAACCGGGGACAGCGGGAGGGGATCGAGAGGGACAGGACGCAGGGACTGGGGAGCCTGGGAGGGATCTGGGGTGGCGGGGGAACCGGGGGAACGGAGGGTACCGGGAGGCACAACGCTGCGGGGGTGGGGGGGGAACCGGGTCCCGAGGACCGGGGGACACCGGAAGGAGCCGCGGGCGCTGCCGGGAGGCGCCGCTTCCCGCGCTGGGGTGAAGCCCCGCCCCACCAGCTCTTAAAAGGGCAACGCCGCGGCGCTAACGCCCCAAGGCGCGGCGATGGGCGGGAGGACCCCCTCCCTCCCTCCCTCCCTCCCGCGGCACCACTGGGCTTGGGGAGCGACTGAACTGGGAGGGGAAAGACCGAGGTAGAGTGAGAGATGTGGGGGAAGGAGAGGTGGAGGTTGTGGGGGGTGGGCCCCACCGCGCCGGTCTGGCTGGGCTGTGGCCGGTTGAAGGCGGGGGGCGGGGCCTCGGGGAACCGCGGGAACTGGGGCGGTTGTGTAAGGACCCCCCCCCCCCCAACCGCGCACCGGGGCCGCGAGGGAGCGGAGACGGGGCCGGTGAGCGGGGAACGGGGACCGGGCGGGAACGGCGTGGGGGCCAGGACTTGGGGGACCGGGAACCGGGGCTCGGGGGGAGCCGGGACCGGGGGGGCCGGGAACCGAGGCCAAGAGTGTGTCCAGTACCGGGAGGGGCCGAGACCGGGGGCTGTGCTGGCACCGGGGGTGCGGGAACCGGGGCCAAGGAGGAGGCCGGGTGGGGGAGGAACCAGGATCAGGGGCTGCGGGAACCGGGGCTCGGGATAGCGTGGTACCGGGGGGAATCGGGATTGCGGGGTGCGGGAACCGGCGGGTCCGGTACCGGGGGTTATGGGGGTTGGGCCAGGGATCGTGGGGCGCTCCGGGTCCGGGGATGCTCTGGTACCCGGTGTGGGGGCGGAACGGGCTCCGTTACCGGGCGACCCGGGGATGCTCCGGTACCGGGAGGTGGGGGGTGAGGCTCCCCGGGAAGGGGCATCCTCGCCGGTCCCCACCCCGTTCCCGCAGCCCCGGGTGCAGCTGGTGCCTGGGAGGGGCTGGGGAGGCTGAGGTACCCCGGTACCGGACGGAAGGGGATGATCCCGGTACCGGAGGGATCCCGGTGGCGGCACTAACAGCGGCTCCAGCAGAGGCTCCCCGGTTCCCGGTGCCGGTGGCCGCTGCATGGACTGGTACATGATGAACTGCGAGCTGCTGGCTACCTGCAGCGCTTTGGGCTACCTGGAAGGCGACGTTTATCACCGTGAACCCGACTGCTTAGGTACCGGGGGGGGGGGGTGGGGTGGGAGGGTGGGGGGTGGAACCGGGGCGGCGGGGACTGGGGGTGACGGTTCTCGGTCCCCCCCCCCCAGAGAGCGTCAAGGACCTGATCCGGTACCTGCGCCACGAGGACGAGACGCGGGATGTGCGGCAGCAGCTGGGAGCGGCACAGATCCTGCAGAACGACCTCCTGCCCCTCCTGGTGCAGCACCCCCAGGACAGGGGGCTCTGCGACGCTGTCCTCAGGTTTTGGGGGGGGGGGGGGGGCGCAACACGGGGGTCCTGGTTGTGGGTACTGGGGGGCGACATGGGGGTTCTGGCTCTGGATGTGGGGGTAGCATGTTCAGGGATCCCAGTTCCAGGTACAGGAGCAGCACCAGGGGTCTCACCCAGGGGGACAGGGCAGTGCCAGGGGTCTCAGTTCTGAGTATGGGGGGGGTAGAATGGGGGTCCTGGCTCTGGGTATGGGGGGAGCACATACGGGGGTCCCGGTTCCAGGTACAGGAGCAGCACCAGGGGTCCTGGGTGCAGGGACAGCACGGGGGTTTCACATATGGGGAGGGGGCAGAGCCAGAGGTCCCACCTCTGGGTATGGGGGCAGCACAGGGGTCCCAAGTTCTGGATAGGGGGGGTAGAATGGGGGTCACGGCTGTGGGTGTGGGGACAGCACGTTCGGGGGTCCCAGTTCCAGGTACAGGAGCAGCACCAGGGGTTCTGGGTGCAGGGACACCATGGGGGTCTCAGTTCAGGGTATGGGGGGTGGAATGGGGGTCCTGGTTCTGGGCACGGGGACAGCACGTTCGGGGGTCCCAGTTCCAGGTACAGGAGCAGCACCAGGGGTCCTGGATGCAGGGACAGCATGGGGGTCCCCAGAATGGGGGCAGCAGAGGGGTCCCAGTTCTGGGTAGAGGGGTAGAATGGGGGTCCTGGTTCTGGGTATGGGGGCAGCACAGGGGTCCCAAGTTCTGGATAGGGGAGTAGAATGGGGGTCACAACTGTGGGCACGGGGACAGCACGTTCGGGGGTCCCAGTTCCAGGTACAGGAGCAGCACCAGGGGTCCTGGATGCAGGGACAGCATGGGGGTCCCCAGAATGGGGGCAGCAGAGGGGTCCCAGTTCTGGGTAGAGGGGTAGAATGGGGGTCCTGGTTCTGGGTATGGGGGCAGCACAGGGGTCCCAAGTTCTGGATAGGGGAGTAGAATGGGGGTCACAACTGTGGGCACGGGGCCAGCACGTTCGAGGGTCCCAGCTTTGGGTACAGGAGCAGCACCAGGGATCCTGGATGCAGGGACAGCGTGGGGGTCCCCAGAATGGGGGCAGCAGAGGGGTCCCAGTTCTGGGTAGAGGGGGTAGAATGGGGGTCCTGGCTCTGGGTATGGGGGGGAGCGCGTTCGAGGGTCCCCATTCCAGGTACGGGAGCAGCACCAGGGGTCCTGGGTGCAGGGACAGCACGGGGGTTTCACATATGGGGAGGAGGCAGAGCCAGGGGTCCCAGCTCTGGGTGTGGGGGGGCAGGATGGGGGTCCCGCCTCTGGCTATAGGGGGCAAGAGGTCCCAGCTTTGGGTTCTGGGGGCAGCACCAAGGGCTGTGCAGGGGTCCTGGGTGCAGCGGGCAGCCCTGGGGGTCGGGTGGGGGTCCCACGCCCCAGATATGGGGGACAGGGGCTATGTGGGGGTCCCTAGGGCAGCTGCCCCACGCCCCCTGCCCTCCTGTCCAGGTTGATGGTGAACCTGACGCAGCCGGCTCTGCTCTGCTTCGGCAAAGTGCCATCAGATGCCACCTCCCGGCACCACTTTCTCCAGGTCCTTTCCTACCTCCAGGCTTACAAGGAGGTGAGTCTGCCCGGCGAGAGGTCCCTGGGCAGGGGGGGCACTGCTGGGACCCCCCAGCCTCATGCAGGATTTCTACAGGCTTTTGCCAGCGAGAAAGTTTTTGGGGTGCTGAGCGAGAAGCTCTATGACCTCCTGAAGCTGGTGAGTGCCACGTCGGTGGGGTTCGGTCGTGCTGAGCGGGGCTGGGGTCTGCACGGGGAACTCTGACGGCTCCGTCGTCCCAGGACTGGGAACAGCGGCAGGAGGAGGACACGCTGCTCATCGAGAGGATCCTGCTGTTGGTGCGCAATGTGCTCCACGTCCCCGCAGACCCCGTGGAGGAGCAGGTACCAGATGGGACCCTTGCCTGCGTACCCACTAGCTCTGGGGCTGTGGTTGCTCCCTGGGGACCCCAATCACAGAATCACTAGTTTGAAAAAGACCCACCGGATCATGGAGTCCAACCATTCCCATCAATCACTAACCCAAGTCCCTCAGCACCTCGTCCACCTGTCCCTTAAACCCCTCCCTGGGCAGCCTCTGCCACTGCCCAATCACCCTTTTTCCGTGAAAAGTTTATTCCTAACGTCCAGTCTGACCTTCCCCTGTTGGAGCTTGAGGCCATTCCCTCTCGTCCTGTCCCCTGTCCCTTGGGAGAAGAGCCCAGCTCCCTCCTCTCCACAACCTCCTCTCACGGAGTTGCAGAGAGCAATGAGCTCTCCCCTCAGCCTCCTCTTCTCCAGGATAAACACCCCCAGCTCTCTCAGCTGCTCCTCTTCTTCTCCAGCCCCCTCACCAGCTTCGTTGCTCTTCTCTGGACTCGCTCCAGAGCCTCAACATCCTTCTTGTGCTGAGGGGCCCAGAACTGACCCCAGGATTCGAGGAGCGGTCTCCCCAGTGCTGAGTCTAGAGGGAGAAGAACCTCCCTGGCCCTGCTGGCCACGCCGTGTCTGATCCAAGCCAAGATGCCCTTGGCCTTCTTGGCCATCTGGGCCCCTGCTGGCTCCTGTTCAACCAACACCCCCAGGTCCTTCTCCTCCAGGCAGTTTCCAGCCAGGCTTCTCCTAGTCTGGAGCTGCTCAGGGTTGTTGTGCCCCAAGTGCAGGACCCGGCATTTGGCCTTGTTAACCCTCCTGCTGTTGGTCTCAGCCCATGGATCCAGCCTGTTCGGATCCCTTTGGAGCCTCCTGACCCTCCAGCAGATCCAGCTTCCACCCAGCTTAGCATCTTCCACAAACTCCTGTGTGCTGACCCACTCGCTGTTTCTCGCAGGGCGTGGATGGTGATGCCAGCGTGCACGACCGGGTGCTGTGGGCGCTGCACGTCAGCGGGATGGACGATCTGCTCAAGTTCCTGGCCAGTGCCCAGGCGGAGCAGCAGTGGGCCCTGCACGTCCTGGAGATCATCTCCCTCATGTTCCGCGACCAGGTGAGCCGAGGCTGGGGGTTCAGTGGTCACCGGGACCCCCTCAGAACCTACCGGGGTGCTGACGGCGCTGCCTGCAGAACCCGGAGGAGCTGGCGGCGCTGAGGCAGGGATCGGCGGCTTCCGAGCACAGGGAGAACACGCAGGAGCTGGAGACCTTGCGGCAGCGGGAGCTGGCGGAGAAGAGAGCTCGAGCGCTGCAGCGCACGTCCAGGTGAGGGGCTGGGACCCTCCCAGCCAAGCTGGGAGCCCCGTGGCTGGGCCAGCACCGCTCAGTCCGTGTCCCCTGCCCCAGGCACTCGCGCTTCGGGGGCTCCTACGTCCTGCAGGGCCTGAAGGCGATCGGGGACCGGGACGTCGTCTTCCACAAGGGGCTGCACAACGTGAGCACGGGGATGGCGCTGAGGGACACGGGGTTTAGTATTTTATAGGAATTTTGATAGAAATTTAATAGGAATTTTGAGAGGGAATGGCCTCAAGCTCCACCAGGGGAGGTTCAGGCTGAACATTAGGAAAAAATATTTCATGGAAAGGGTCACTGGGCAGTGGCAGAGGCTGCCCAGGGAGGGGGTTGAGTCCCTTTCCCTGGAGGGGTTTAAGAGACAGGTGGACGAGGTGCTGAGGGACATGGGTTAGTGATTGATGGGAATGGTTGGATCTGATGATCTGCTGGGTCTTTTCCAACCTGGTGATTCTATGATGGGGGTGACATGGAGACACGGCTTCCATCTCCTCCATGCTTGACTCCTGCAGCTGAAAAACTACAGCCACGACCTGGGTAAAGAGCTGCGGCGAGTGCCGCGCCGGCGCCAGGTTGCACCCGAGACCGAGCCCCCGCGTCGCTCTGCTCGCAACGTCCGGCTTTTCCTGAGCCACTTCTGTCAGGAATTTCTGGAGGGCTGCTACAACCGCTTGATGTTGCTGGTCAAGGTGAGAGATTGGGCTGCGAGACCCCTTCCCCGAGTTGTGGGACCCCACTGACCCCCCACCCCATGGCCACAGGACCAGCTGGTGCGGGAGAAGGCACAGCAGCACGATGAGACCTACTACCTGTGGGCCACCGCCTTCTTCATGGCCTTCAACCGCCGCCGCGGCTTCCGCCCGGAGCTGGTGTCCGAGACGGTGGGTGTCCGCACCTTCCACTTCATCGAGCAGAACCTCACCAACTACTATGAGATGGCACTGATGGACAAGAAGGAAGCGGCGACCTGGGCCCGCAGGTGGGGGCCTGGGATCTCCTCCTGGGGCCTGGGATCTCCTCCTGGGGCCTGGGATCTCCTCCTGGGGCCTGGGATCTCCTCCAGGTGCTTGTACTCGGCACTGGGGAGACCGCTCCTCGAATCCTGGGGTCAGTTCTGGGCCCCTCAGCACAAGAAGGATGTTGAGGCTCTGGAGCGAGTCCAGAGAAGAGCAACGAAGCTGGGGAGGGGGCTGGAGAAGAAGAGGAGCAGCTGAGAGAGCTGGGGGTGTTTATCCTGGAGAAGAGGAGGCTGAGGGGAGACCTCATTGCTCTCTGCAACTCCCTGAGAGGAGGTTGTGGAGAGGAGGGAGCTGGGCTCTTCTCCCAAGGGACAGGGGCCAGGACGAGAGGGAATGGCCTCAAGCTCCGCCAGGGGAGGTTCAGGCTGGACATCAGGAAACTTTTTCACGGAAAGGGTCACTGGGCAGTGGCAGAGGCTGCCCAGGGAGGGGGTTGAGTCCCCTTCCCTGGAGGGGTTTAAGGGACGGGTGGACGAGGTGCTGAGGGACATGGGTTAGTGATTGATGGGAATGGTTGGACTCGATAATCTGATGGGTCTTTTCCAACCTGGTGATTCTGTGACTCTTGGGTTCTCCTCCGGGTGCCTGGAACTCCTTGGCACGCGATTCTGCTCTTCACACCAATTCTAACACCAAGTGTGTGCACTCGTGCAACACCTCTGTTCAACAACCTTGTACAACAACCTCTCTTACGGTTGGACTCGATGATCCAGTGGGTCTTTTCCAACTTGGTGATTCTATGATTCTATTCGATGACACTGCCATCCCCAGGATGCATCTGGCGCTCAAGGCGTACCAGGAGCTGCTGCGGACGGTGCAGGCGATGGACCAGTCCCCTGAGCAGGCTGTGCGTGACAGCAGCCAGGTCATCAAGAGTGAGTCTGTCTGTCCCACCACTTCTCCTTGCAGGGGTCTGACACCATCCCTGGACTTAACCCCTTTCCTCCCCAGGCAACATTTTCTACCTGATGGAATACCGGGAGCTCTTCCTCGCCCTCTTCCGCAAGTTCGATGAAGCCAAGCAGCCGCGCAGCTTCCTGCGGGACCTGGTGGAGACGGCTCATCTTTTCCTCCGCATGCTGGAACGCTTCTGCCGGGGCCGCACGGGGCTCGTGGTGCAGGTGAGCTGCGGCTACCCTTGCAGGGAGAACCCTGGGGGAGGGTGGGCAGCCCCCCGAACCCCGTTTTCACCCCCCCAGAGCAAGCGTGTGCGGAGAAAGAAGAAGCCACGGGCACCCGCAGGAGTCACCCCGCAGCCGCCCAGCGCTGAGGAGCTGGAGGAGCTGTGGGTAGGGTTGGTCCCGCAGCTCCAGGCCTGCCTGAAGGTAAGAGGGAGGATCCGGCCTCGTTAGGGCCTGGAGTCCTTCGTTAGGGTGCTGGGTGATGCTGTTCTGTCGTAGGGCGAGGTGCCTCTCCCTGAGGACGTGGTGCCTTTCGACGCCGCCTCGGAGACGCCGGTGGAGGAGCAGCGTGCCGAGGCTCTGCGGCGCATCCAGGGCTGCCTGCGGGAGGCCCAGGCTCCCCGTGCCCTGCGGCTGCTCCGCTCCGCTAGGTACCGGCACCGCGATTCCCATCCCAGAGCCGCACAGGGATGCAGGACGCGGTGCCAGCCTCTCCCTCTCGCTCCCCAGGGATGTCTGGCCCGAAGGGGACGTGTTCGGACCCCTGGACGCGGGGCCGCCTGAGGAGATCCAGCTGCTGCGGGAGATCCTCTTGGCTCCCCTGCCCCGTGAGTCCCTGCAACCGGCACCAGGAACGGGGTCTGGCCTGGGGGCTCCGAGCCCTCAGCACAGTCCCCATTGCAGAGAACGCACCCCCTGAGGCTGAGGAGCCGGAGGAGGAGGAGGAGGAAGAAGAGGAGGAGGAAGAAGAACAAGAGACCGTGCAGGTGTCGGAGAAGGAGTTCAACTTCCTCGACTACTTGAAACGGTGAGAGGGAACAGGGGGACAGGGTGTCTGGGGGGTCCCGCTCGCCACGGTGGCTCCACTCACCCTCCCCGGTGGCGCCGCCAGGTTCGCCTGCGCCCCTGTGGTGCGAGCGCTGGTGCTGCTGCTGCGAGGTTACGCCCGAAACAGCCCCCACACCAACCACTGCGCCGCGCGCCTGCTGCACCGCCTGGCCCGTGACCTGCACATGGAGGCCCTGCTCTTCCAGCTCTCCCTCTTCTCCATCTTCCACCGACTCCTCAACGACCCTGCTGCCGGCGCTCACCAGGTCAGACGGGGCCCCACTCCAACCTCGTATTCGTAGAATCACAGAATCACCTGGTTGGGAAGGACCCACTGGATCATCGAGTCCAACCATTCCCATCAATCACTAACCCATGTCCCTCAGCACCTCATCCACCCGTCCCTTAAACCCCTCCAGGGAAGGGGACTCAACCCCCTCCCTGGGCAGCCTCTGACACTGCCCAATGACTCTTTCTGGGAAAAATTTTTTCCTAATGTTCAACCTGACCCTCCCCTGGTGGAGCTTAAGGCCATTCCCTCTCGTCCTGTCCCCTGTCCCTTGGGAGAAGAGCCCAGCTCCCTCCTCTCCACAACCTCCTCTCAGGGAGTTGCAGAGAGCAATGAGGTCTCCCCTCACCCTCCTCTTCTCCAGGATAAACACCCCCAGCTCTCTCAGCTGCTCCTCTTCTTCTCCAGCCCCCTCCCCAGCTTTGTTGCTCTTCTCTGGACTCGCTCCAGAGCCTCAACATCCTCCTTGTGGTGAGGGGCCCAGAACTGACCCCAGGATTCGAGGAGCGGTCTCCCCAGTGCTGAGTCCAGAGGGAGAAGAACCTCCCTGGCCCTGCTGGCCACGCCGTCTCTGATCCAAGCCAAGATGCCATTGGCCTTCTTGGCCACCTGGGCCCCTGCTGGCTCCTGTTCAACCAACACCCCCAGGTCCTTCTCCTCCAGGCAGTTTCCAGCCAGACTTCTCCTAGTCTGGAGCTGCTCAGGGCTGTTGTGCTCTAAGTGCAGGACGCGGCATTTGGCCTCGTTAACCCTCCTGCCGTTGGTCTCAGGATTCATTAATTCCCCGAGGAAGGGTCTGGTGCGGCAGCCCCCAGCCCCGCTCTCCTTCCCTTAATGCGCAGGAGCTGGTGGCCTTGGCCAAGTTCATCTTGGGGAAGTTCTTCGCGCTGGCGGCCACTAATAAAAAAGCCTTCGTGGAGCTGCTCTTCTGGAAGAACCCGACAGCCGTCCGCGAGATGACCGAGGGCTACGTCTTGCTGCGTGAGGGCGAGGGGTGAGTGAGGCTGGGGAGTTGGGTGCCACCCCCACCTTTTACCCCCTTCACGTCCTCTCCTCTCTACCCAGGGCTACGAGGAGCCGGGCATCTCCCTGGACCGCACAGGAGGAGCAGGAGCTGCGGGAGCTTTACTGGAAGTACAAGGAGGTGGAAGGTACCCGGTGTCCCAGGGTGGGGAGGCAGCGGGACCCCCGGGGGGTGTTGGGGACTCAAATCCCTACAGCCCTCCCCATTCCCACAGGTGAGGATGTCATCGCTGCCATCCTCACGCATCTTTCGGGGCGGACGCGGAGGCAGGTGGTGAAGCAGCTGGTGCGACTGGGGCTGGCGAGCAGCGCCAGGGATTTCCCACAGGAAAGGTGGGTGCAAGACACACACACACACCCCCCCCCGCCTCCTGGAGCCCCCCGAGTCGAGGCAGGAGTGAGTGATGCCGTGTGTCACCCAGGAAGGGCACCCGCATCGTGCTGTGGACGGAGGAGCAGGAGGAGGAGCTGAGGCGGCTCTTTGAGGAATTCCAGGACTCGGAGGGTGAGTGGGGCTGGGGTAAAATGGGGGGTTACACTGCCCCAAATTCCTAAGGATCTGCTGAAGCCCCTCATTCCCCATCCCCTCAGTACCCTAGACCATCCCTCAACCCCCTCCCAGAGCCTCACACCACCCCAAATGCCCCCTCATTCCCTTAGTACCCCAAACTTCCAAGCATCCCTCAACCCCACAACCCCATGGTACCCCAAACACCCACCCTGAGCCCCACATCATCCGTCTCCCCCCAGATGTCCTCGGAAACATCATGAAGCACCTGACGGCACGGCGGTCACGGGCTCGCGTGGTGGAGAAGCTCCTGGCACTGGGGCTGGTGTCGGAGCGCAAGGAGCTGTATAAGAAGCGTCGGAGGAAGAGCCAGGGCGCCCCGGCGGTACGGGGGGAGCCGGGGGGGTCTCGAGTGGGACCCTGCAGGTGCTGTCCCAGCACCTATGTGACTCCTCATCCCGTAGGGTGCAAGGGGTGCTCCAGCAGCACCAACCCAGGACAGTTCAGCAGCGGACAGGGACAGCGAGGAAGAAGAGGAGGATGATGATGAGTCAGATGAAGGCCCCGAGGAGGAGCACTGGGTGCCCGAGGAAGGAACGGGGCAGGGGCTGGCGCATCACCTGCATCAAGAAGGTGAGGCAGGGGCGTCGAGCCCCAGCTCTGGCTTGGCACTTTGCAGATGACACTAAGCTGGGTGGAAGCTGGATCTGCTGGAGGGTCGGGAGGCTCCAAAGGGATCTGAACAGGCTGGATCCATGGGCTGAGACCAATGGCAGGAGGGTTAATGAGGCGAAATGCCGGGTCCTGCACTTGGGGCACAACAACCCTGAGCAGCTCCAGACTAGGAGAAGTCTGGCTGGAAAATGCCTGGAGGAGAAGGACCTGGGGGTGTTGGTTGAACAGGAGCCAGTAGGGGCCCAGGTGGCCAAGAAGGCCGATGGCATCTTGGCTTGGATCAGACATGGCGTGGCCAGCAGGGCCAGGGAGGTTCTTCTCCCTCTGGACTCGGCCCTGGGGAGACGGCTCCTCGAATCCTGGGGTCAGTTGTGGGCCCCTCAGCACAAGAAGGATGTTGAGGCTCTGGAGTGAGTCCAGAGAAGAGCAACGAAGCTGGTGAGGGGGCTGGAGAAGAAGAGGAGCAGCTGAGAGAGCTGGGGGTGTTTATCCTGGAGAAGAGGAGGCTGAGGGGAGACCTCATTGCTCTCTGCAACTCCCTGAGAGGAGGTTGTGGAGAGGAGGGAGCTGGGCTCTTCTCCCAAGGGACAGGGGACAGGACGAGAGGGAATGGCCTCAAGCTCCTCCAGGGGAGGTTCAGGCTGAACATTAGGGAAATATTTTTCACAGAAAGGGTGATTGGGCAGTGGCAGAGGCTGCCCAGGGAGGGGGTTGAGTCCCCTTCCCTGGAGGGGTTTAAGGGACGTGTTGATGAGGTGCTGAGGGACGTGGGTTAGTGTTTGATGGGAATGGTTGGACTTGATGATCCGATGGGTCTTTTCCTACCTGGTGCTTCTCTGGGTTCATGGCTGGTCTCACCCTCCCTTGTCTCCAGGCCTGGCCGGGCCCCTGCGGTGGCTGGAGAATTGTCTGCGGCGGACGGCAAGTGACCGTGAGGAGGATGGTGAGCGGGCAGCGTGTGTTGAGGCAGTGGTGCCGGGGTGGCAGTGCCAGGCTGGTGGTGCCGAGGTGACGCTGCTGACCTGATGCTGCTCCCTAGGTGTCTCCCACCCCGTGCCGCTGGTGCCGCTCTCGGAGGAGAACGAGGACGCCATGGAGAACCGGCGCTTCCAGGCCCTGCTGCGCCAGCTGGGGCTGCGGCCACCGGCCAGCGAGCAGGTGAGCTCCCCGTCCTGCTTTTCATCCCCTCACTCCCCACCTGGCCCTGCAGCCTCTCCCCTCTCTGCCCAGGAATCCTTCTGGCGTATCCCAGCTGCCCTCACCCCGCAGCAGCTGCGCCGTGCGGCCGCCTCCATCGCTCACCGTGGCCCCGACCCCTCGATGTCCCCCCGGGTGCTGCCGGAGCCACTGAGATGCCCCCAGAACCCCGATCCAGGTGAGGGGTTGGGCTGGGACCCCTAGCTCTGGGGCTGGCCCCGAACCACCCCAACCGTGGGGCTGACACGGAACCTTTCCTCTTGTGCCCAGCAGCGGAGCAGCCACCGGCAGGGCTGGAATCAGACTCGGAGAGGTGAGAACGGGATCCTCTCCCTTTGGGGGTGGGATCTACACCCCTCAGTTCTCCCGCTGCAGGGCTGAGCCGTGCCACCCCCTGTCCCCACTGCTGCAGTGAGGAGCTTGTCCCTGTCCCCAGCCTGGCTGCGGGCACCAAGAGGCGTCGAGAGCTCGATGGCGAGGACGAGGATGGCAGCTCAGGTGGGTTCTGCACCCTCCTGGGGGGCTGCATGGGCTCCGAGCTGGGCACGGGGCACTGCTCTGTCCCTCTGGTGTTTGAGGGGGGAGCAGGGGGACACCCCACACCAGGGCTGGGGTGGGGTTCAGCCCTCTCACCCCTTCTTCTGCCCCCAGGCACCGAGCTGGCCCCTGCCGGCCCCCAGGACGAGGATGAGGACGAGGACCCGCAGCCGCTCGGGAGGCGCAAACGTGTCCGACGTGTGGAGGAGGATGAGGAGGACGAAGACGATTGAGGCGCTCCTCCTGCCCAGCCCAGCCTCTGGGCTCTTTTTGTTTTTAATTTCAGGTTTTAAAGCTCTTTTGATGGGTGCTGCGAAAGCGAGGGCGGCTCCCCCCTGTCCTTTCCCTTCCCATCTCCATTGCCCTTTTTTTCCCTCTGCTGTTGGGTTTTTTTTGTTTTCCCCACCTTCTTTGAAATGGGGAAAGAGACCAAATAAAGAATTGCAGCACTCGGCTGTGGGGGCCAAGCCCTGCGTGTCGCAACCCCTGATAGCGGTGGCTATAAAGGGGCCGCGGGGGCAGCAGCCGCATCTACCGGCACAGGAGACGGGGGCGAGCGGGTGAGCCAGGGGGCTGGGGGGGGGCTGCGTTGTGGGGGGCTGACGGGGATCAATCCCTTCTCCCATCTCCACAGGCCCTCTCGGAGCCGCCACCATGCGCTGGGCTCTGCTCTTCCTCCCGCTCCTCTTCCTCGCCCCGCCGGGCAGCGCCTTCCCGGGAGCCGATGAGCGGGTGGCAGCGCGGGCGCTGCTGGCGGAGCTGATGCCCCCGCAAGCGCAGCCGCCGCACGGCATCCCGTGCCGAGCCCTGCACCCCGACTCCCTCCCCGGCTTCGCTCAGCTCCCCGCCCTGCCCCGCGGCCTGGCTCGCGCCGCCATGGCCCTGGCGCTGAGCGGGGCGTCCTGCGCGCCCCAAGCTGAGGCCGAGGTGCTGGCATTGTCGCAGGAGCTGGGCCCGGCGGCGGCCGCCTCGGTGCTGCGGGGGCTGGCGCGGCTGCGGGGCGCCCCGGCCACCCCCCAGGCTCTACCGCTGCTCCTCAGCCTGGCGGGGGGCTCGGCCGCGCCCCGGCGCTGCGGGGCACCCACCGGGGTCGCGGGTGCCATGTGTCGGCGAGCCACGCGGCGCCGGCGAGAGGACGAGGACGTCTGCGAGCGGCCCGGGGAGCAGAAGGCTCACAAGGTGGTGGCGTGGGTGCCGGGCGTCAGCACCTTCTACAACCTGGGCACCAGCATCTACTACGCCTTCCAGGGCTGCGAGGCCCTGGCTTCCACGCGGGCGCTGGAGGCGGCCGAGGACCTGGGCTACGCGGGCCTGGCCGCCGTGGTGGGTGCGGCCGGTGGCCCCGTGGCCCTCGGGGTGCAGCTGGGGCTGCAGCCAGGGCTCAAGGCGGGCGTGCGGGCGCTCATCGGCTACTTCACCTCGGACGGGGACCCCCCGACAGCGCCCACCACCTACAGCGGCCCCGTCCTCATCGTCTGAATAAAGGTGCCGCGACCTGGCTCGCTATCCCTGTTGCCATCCATGCCAGGACGCCCTGGCCTGGGCCACCGTGACCTTGGCCCTGCGGGGAGGCTGGGCCCGAGGCACGTGGTGGCCACTGAGCCCAGCCCCGGCCTGGCCAGTGGGCCCTGGCCCCATTCCCATGGCCCCAGGGCCTGTCCCCATCCCCATGGCCTGTCTCTGTTCCCAAGGCCACAGCCATGTCCCTGTGCCTGGCCCTGGCCCCCATCAACATGGCCCTGTTCCCATGAGCTCTCCCTGTCCCCTTATCCACTTATCACCATGGCTCATCTCAGATTGTCCCTGTCCCTCTACTCCTGTCCCCCTGTCCTCATCCCCATGGCTCTTCTCCCTTGTCCCTATCCCCACAGGCTGTATCTGTCCCCCTGTCCCCATCTCCACCCCCCTGTCCCCATGGGCTGTCCCTGTCCCCATCCCCATAGCTCTTTCCCCTGGCCCCTATCCCCACAGGCTGTGTCTGTCCCACTGTCCTCATCCCCTTGCCCCCATGGGCTGTCCCTGTCCCCATGACCATGGCTCTTTCCTCTTGTCCCTGTCCCCACAGGCTGTCTCTGTCCCCCTGTCCTCATCCCCAGGGCTCTTTCCCCTTGTCCCCGTCCCCACTGCCCTGTCCCCATGGGCTGTCCCTGTCCCCTTGTCCCTGTTCCTATCCCCGCAGGCTGTCTCTGTCCCCCCGTCCTCATTCCCTTGCCCCCATGGGCTGTCACTCTGTCCTCGTCCCCCTTTCCCTGTCCCTACAGGTTGTCTTTGTCCCTCTGTCCCTGTCCCCACAGGCTCTCTCAGTCCCCCTGTCCCTGTGCCCATAGGCTGTCTCTGTCCTTGTCGCCCTGTCCTCATACCCCTGTCCCCCTGCCCTTATCACCAAGGCTGTCTCTGTCCCCCTATCTTGCCTGTCCGTCCTTGTCCCCTTGACGCTGTCGCCCTGCCCGGTTCCCCTCTGGCCACACCCCTTTTCACATCTGGCCACGCCCCCTCAGGACTGGGCACGCGTTCTCACCGCTATGACCACGCCCCCTTCCCCTCTGACCACGCCCCCGACCATCTGGCCGCGCCCCTTTCCCATCCGGCCCCGCCAAGCTTTCCTCTGACCACGCCCCCTCCGCAGTCCCGCTGCCTCTGTCTCCGCCCCCTTCGTGACGTCATTTCGGGGAAGCGGGCGCCGCCGCCAGGGTCTCCTCGGGACGAGGGGGCGTGGCCTCCGCCCAGGGCTCCGCCAATCGCCGCGCGGGGCCGGGAGGGGGCGGGGCCTCCGCGGTTTCCTGCCCCGAGCCCGGAGCCGCCGAGGTGGGATCGGGGGTGGAGGGGGGGGTAGGTGTTCGGTACCGGCTGGGGTGTGGGGGTCCCTTTAGCGGTTCCCCTGGGGGTTCCCCGGGGTGGAGGGCGTTTAGGGGCGCTCGCCGGGGCCCCTGGGGGTCGGTGTCAAGAGAGAGAAGGAGGGGGATCCCTGTGCCCCCAGCCCCGGTAGCTCGGGAGAGCCCAGACCCCGGCCCGCTGCTCACCGCTTTCTCCCCCCGACCAGGACCGGGGCCCGCGGCCCCCACACAGCCCAGCCCGAGCGGGGCCACCGGGGCCGAGCCAGAGCCAGGGGCAACTAGAGACCGTCCAGGGGCCACCAGGGCTGAGCTAGAGCCAGGGGGAACCAGGGTCCACCCAAGGATCACCAGAGCCAGGGGCAACCAGAGACCGTCCAGGGGCTGCCAGGGCTGAGCCAGAACCAGGGGCAACCAGAGACTGTCTAGGGGCTACCAGGGTTGAGCTAGAGCCAAGGGGAACCAGGGGCAACCAGAGACCATCCAGGGGCTGCCAGGGCTGAGCCAGAACCAGGGGCAACCAGAGACCATCCAGTGGCCACTGGAGCTGAGCCAGAGGGAACCAGAGACCGTCCTGTGGCCACCGGGGCTGAGCCGGGACAGCCAGGAGCCACCCAAGGATCACAGGGGCTGAACAAGAGCCAGAGGCCACCCAGGGGTCACTGGTGCTGAGCCAGAGCCAGGGGCAATCGGAGACTGTCTAGGGGCCACTAGAGCTGAGCTAGGACACCCAGGGGCTACCCAGGGATCACTTGGCTGAGTCAGCACCAGGGTCAACCAGAGACCATCCAGTGGTCACCAAAGCTGAGCCAGAGCATCCAGGGGCCACCTAGGGATCACTGGGGCTGAGCCAGAGCCAAGGGCAACCAGAGACCATCCAGTGGCCACCGGGGCTCATCCAGAGCACTCCCGGGTCCTCGGTGCTGCAGGCAGGTACGTGGGGCGCAGGGCTGCGTGGCCGGCTGTGCGGGCACTGGTTTCACCCCCCCAGTGCTGCCGTGGCTGGGCAGGGGGGGGGGGGGGGGCAGGGAGCTGTTAGGGACTCCCTGACCCCCCCTTTCCCCAGCATGGCGCAGTGGCAGGAGGTGCAGGGCTTGGCCAACGCGTACCTGGAGCAGGTGCACCGGCTCTACGCCGACGCCGCGCTGCCCATGGTGGTTCGGCAGTGCCTCGCCGCCTGGATCGAGGACCAGAACTGGTAACTGGGGGGGGACGGGACCCGGGGTTCTGGGGGCCACGGCGGCTGGTTTGTGCTGAGCCGGTGCTGAACCCGCGGTGCCGCAGGCGCCAAGCGGCCGAGCCGCTCTCCACCTCCGCCGCTCGGATGCTTTTCCACTCCTTGCTGGCGCTGCTGGGCGAGCACCTGGGCAGCCCCGGGCTGGGCGACGAGGATTTCATGCTCAAGCACAACCTGCGCAAGGCTCGCCGCGATCTGCAGGTAGGGACCAGGACTTGAGGGAGGATTTGGGGGTCCCCCTGTGCCCCACTGACCCCCCTTGGTCCCTCCGCAGGCCACGTTCCAGGAGCGCCCGGAGGAGTTTGCCAACCTGGTAGCCAACCTCCTGCAGGAGGAGCGCCGCATCCTGCGCCAGGGGCAGGCGGGGGGGCAGGTAAAGCGGGGTGTCCCCCCCTAAAAGCCCCCCACATCACACCACGGCTGCTGCTCGATCCTCGGTGTCTCCACAGGCCGCCCCGGCACCCAGCCCAGCTGTGGAGAACAACCCGGAGAGCGACCGGGAGCAGCAGATCCAGCAGCGCTTGGCCGAGTTCCGCACGGCCCTGCAGGTAACGGCACCTCCTGAGCACCCCCGGGACCCCCAGGGCGGCCCCCCCTCACCCCTCCGTGCCTGTAGGAGGCCGAACGCGCTTTCCGACAACTGGAGGAGCAGCAGGACGCCTTTGATTTCTGCTACAAGGTGCATTACCTGCCAGGTAAGCCCCTCTCCTGCTCACCCCAGCGGCAGGTGCAGGACGGTGCTCCCCTGCACCCCCTAAAGCCCCCCCTAACCTTCACCCCCCCATTCCCACAGGTGAGGAGAGGACGAGTGACCCCGAATACACGCGGCAGACCCAGGTGCTCCAGGCCAGGCTGCAGATCCTGGACCGGCAGCGGCGGGTGCGGAGAAGCTCAGGGTTTGGTTTGGGGGGGATGGGTCCGTGGCGGCTCCCCTCATTTGCTCAGACGCGGGTCTTTCTCCCCAGGAGGTGCTGGCCCAGCTGCAGCAGCTTTTGGGGCGCAGCGAGACCCTGCGGGATTTCCTGCTGCAGGAGCTGGAGGCTTGGCGAGAGCGGCAGCATCGCGCGTGCATGGGGGCCCCCGCCGACACCCGCCTGCGCCCGCTGGAGACGTGGTAGGACTGGGGTGGGAGTGGGATTGGGGGGGCTGCATCCAGCCCCCGCTCAGCCCCACGGCACCCGCAGGTTCACCGAGCTGGGCCAGGGGCTTTTCCAGCTGCTGCAGCTGCTGCGGGTGCTGGGGGAGCTGCGGCTGCAGCTGACGTATGAGAGGGACCCACTGAAGGCTGAGACCCCACTGCTGGAGCGGAGGCTGAAGGAGCTGCTCACGTTCCTGCTGCAGAAGTGAGAGTTGGAGCTGGGGGGGATGCTGGGGGCCGCAGCTGGGGCTACCCAGTGTTCAGTTCTGGGCCCCTCACCACAAGAAGGATGTTGAGGCTCTGGAGTCCAGAGAAGAGCAACGAAGCTGGGGAAGGGGCTGGAGAAGAAGAGGAGCGGCTGAGAGAGCTGGGGGTGTTTATCCTGGAGAAGAGGAGGCTGAGGGGAGACCTCATTGCTCTCTGCAACTCCCTGAGAGGAGGTTGTGGAGAGGAGGGAGCTGGGCTCTTCTCCCAAGGGACAGGGGCCAGGACGAGAGGGAATGGCCTCAAGCTCCACTAGGGAAGGGTCAGACTGGACATCAGGAAGAAATTTTTCATGTAAAGGGTGATTGGGCAGTGGCAGAGGCTGCCCAGGGAGGGGGTTGAGTCACCTTCCCTGGAGGAGTTTAACGGATGGGTGGATGAGGTGCTGAGGGACATGGGTGAGTGATTGATGGGAACGGTTGGACTTGATGATCCGCTGGGTCTTTTCCAACCTAGCCATACTATGATTCTCTACCCTGACCCCCTCCTGCTCCCCCAGGGCCTTTGTGGTGGAGCAGCAGCCCAGCATGCCCAACACCAGCAAGCGCCCGCTGGTTCTGCGCACGGGCAGCAAGTTCTCGGTGCGCGCCCGCCTGCTTGTCCGTCTCCACGACCCCAACCACCAAATGGAGACCAAGGTCCACATCGACAGGTCGGGACCCCTGGGGTGGGACCCTCTTGTGCAGCTGCGGGGGTCCCAGGACGCCCCTCCATGACTCCCTATTATCTCTTGCAGGGAGCCCCCCAAGATTAAAGGGTGAGAGCCGGGCAAGTGCTGGGCGCGGCAGGCAGGGGGTCCCCCTGGGGATCCTGGCCCTCCACCCGCACCCTTGCTCTGCCCCCCAGGTTTCGCAAGTTCAATATCCTGACATCGAACAGCAAAACGCTCGAGGAAGGGGATAATGCCCGGGAAGGGCTCATCTGTGACTTCCAGTACCTGGTAGGGACCCCTGGGGGCTCTGTGGTGTGAGAGAGGGGCTGACTCTGCTCCAGGCTGGACCACATCTCGAATCCTGGGGTCAGTTGTGGGCCCCACACCACAAGAAGGATGTTGAGGCTCTGGAGCGAGTCCAGAGAAGAGAAACGAAGCTGGGGAGGGGGCTGGAGAAGAAAAGGAGCAGCTGAGAGAGCTGGGGGTGTTTATCCTGGACAAGAGGAGGCTGAGGGGAGACCTCATTGCTCTCTGCAACTCCCTGAGAGGAGGTTGTGGAGAGGAGGGAGCTGGGCTCTTCTCCCAAGGGACAGGGGACAGGGCGAGAGGGAATGGCCTCAAGCTCCACCAGGTCAGGCTGGACATTATGAAAAAATATTTAAAGGAAAGGGTGATTAGGCAGTGGCAGAGGCTGCCCAGGGAGAGGGTTGAGTCCCCTTCCCTGGAGGGGTTTAAGGGACGGGTGGACGAGGTGCTGAGGGACATGGGTTAGTGATTGATGGGAATGGTTGGACTCGATGATCCGATGGGTCTTTTCCAACCTAGTGATTCTCTGATTCCTGCCTCACAGACACTGAAGGAGCAGAAGGACAGCCGGACGGGCAAGGGCAGCAAAGGTGCCGGTGAGGTTGGTGTGGGGCTGGGGAGCGTTTAGGGGCAGGCTTGGCCAATGCCCCGTGGTGCCCACAGTGCCATCTCTGCGCAGGGTCCCCTGGCTGTGACGGAGGAGCTGCACCTCATCACCTTCACGCTGGCCTACAGTTACCGTGGGCTGGAGCTGGAGCTGGAGGTGGGGCTGGTGGGAGCCGAGGGGGCTGGGGGAGGCCTGGGGGGGCTAGGGGGAAGCTCAAGGGGGCTGGGGGAGGCCTGGGGGGCTGCCAGCTTGACCACCACTGTCCCCCTAGACATCCACGCTGCCCTTCGTCGTCATCTCCAACAACAACCAGCTCTCCAGCGCCTGGGCCTCCATCCTCTGGTTCAACATGCTCAGCAGCGACCCTAAGGCGAGTGGGACCCCCCAGACTCGGGCCCCCCGCTCTGTCCCCATTTCATGCCCCATCTCCCCTTGTCCTGGTTCCATTCCTGTCCCTGCTTCTAGCTCAGTCTTCCCTGTCCCAGGTTCCCGGTCCCTCCTTGTGCCCTGTTCTTCACCCTGTCCCAGGTTCCCTCCTTGTGCCCTGTTCCTCACCCTGTCCCCTGTCCTAGCTCTGTCCCCATCCCCTAGCCCTTGTCCCATCACCATCGCATGGTCTTTATCGCAGCCCCGTTGTCCCCTGGTTCATGTCTCATGCTCCCTATCACTTTCCCATCCCCTGGTGCCACCTGCATCCCTGGTTCCTGTCCCGTCCCCATCCCTTGGTCCCCGTCCCCTGCTCCCTGTCCCAGTCCCCACTCACCCCGTATCCCGCAGGAGCAGCATTTCTTTTCCTCACCGCCTCCAGCTCCCTGGCCCCGGCTGAGTGAGGTTCTGAGCTGGCAGTTTGAGAGCGTGGCCGAGCGGGGCCTGAGCGAAGAGCACCTCCTCATGCTGGCCGAGAAGCTCTTTGGTGAGGCCAAGCACCAACCCTGAGCCCCCCAACTCCTCACCGAGCCCCCCAGGGCCAGGACAGGGGCTGTGCCACTGCCCTCACCCTGCTCTCGCCTCCAGGCTCAAAGCCGTCTCCGGAGAGCACCCTGGCCTGGAACAAGTTCTCCAAGGTGAGCTGTGCCGGTCCTGCCACGGCCCCATGGCCCCATCCCACTGTCCCCCTACGTCCCCATCTGCTCTGCAACCCCAGCTTCATGCCTCCTCTTGTCCCCCCCGTGGTCCTGACATCCCCCTGTTCCCCAGGGTCAGTCCCCCATGTGCTCCTCTGTTACCCCTGTGGCCCTGTCCCTTCTGTCCCCCCTTCTCCCCATTCCCATCTGTCCCCCTCTATTGCTCCATCACCTCTTCCCCCTATTCCTCCTGACCCCCTCGGTCACCCCATCCCTCCTATCCCCCATGTGATCCTACCCCCCCTTGTGGCCTCATCTCCTCTGTCCCCCTATTTTCTCCTGTCCCCAATGTCCCCCTGTTCCCCGTGTCCCCCTCAGTCACTCCATCCTTCCTGTCCCCTGTGTGGTCCTGTGCCCCCTTGTCCTCCTCTGTGGCCCCATCCCCTCTGTCCCCCCATTCTCTCCTGTCCCCTATTCCCCCTGTCCCCCTGGGTCCTTCAGTCCTCGCTTACCCACCTCTCCCGCAGGACGGCGCCTCCGGCTTCTCGTTCTGGGCCTGGCTGGATGGGATCCTGGGGCTGCTCCAGGAGCACCTCAAGCAGCTCTGGAAGGACGGGTAGGAGCAGGGTTGGGGAGCCTGGGGGACAGAACCGGGGGCCACAGGGGCTGACGCTGCCTCCCCCAGCCTCATCCTGGGCTTCGTGAGCCGGAAAAAAGAGAAGAAGCTGCTGAAAGGGAAGCGGACGGGGACGTTCTTGATCCGATTCAGCGAGAGCATCCTCGGGGGGGTCACCTGCACCTGGGTGGAGCACCCCGAGAGCGGTGAGCGCTCCCACCACGCCGGGCAGCCCCTCACCCTGGCCTTGAGCCTGGCTGCTGACTCCCGCTAACCCTGATGCCGCAGGGCCCCCGGCTTTCCGGGCGGTGGTTCCCTACACCGCGGCCGAGCTGGCATCCCTGGCGCTGCCCGATATCATCCGCGACTACCAGCTGCTGGTGGAGGAGAACATCCCCGAGAACCCGCTCCGGTTCCTGTACCCCAACACCCCTCGCGACGAGGCTTTCGGGCCCTACTACAGCCAGCGGCAGGATGGTACGGCACGGCACGGCACGGCACGGGGGAAGCACCCACCACCCTCTCTGACCACTCCTCTCCTTCCCCAGAGAACCTGACGGAGCAGAAGAAATACCTGAACCGACGTCTCATCCGCGTGTCCTCCAGGTGAGGTGGGGGACGCCTCGCTCCCTGTGTGGAGTATGGGAAAGGGGAACCTTCTACCTCATAGCCTTGTGTCCCTTGAGCTGATCTAGACCCGGTGTTTCTCCCTGCAGGCAGGCGAATGAGTCCTGGCAAACAGAAGAGGATTTGGTGGCTGCCACGGAAAACCTGGAGACGCTGCAGCTGCAGCCCCATGGCCTGGGGACACCGCAACCCCATGGCCTGGGGACACCGCAAGTCACGTCAGGGAATCTAGAGCTGCTGCAGCCCTCGAGCACAGGGACGACGCTGGTGATGGCTGTGAGCCCAGCATCGCTGCAGCCTGCGGGTCTGGGGACGCTGCAGCCGGGGTCTCAAGGCTTGGAGCCACCGCAGCTGCTGCAGGGGGGATTGGGGGTCTCGGAGATGCTGCAGCCGGGGAGTGGGGAGCTGGACCCACAGATGGTGCTGCAGCTGGTCACCTCGGGCCAGGGGGTGCTGCAGGTGGGACCAGGGGCCACGGGGATGCTGCAGCCGGGGCCCGGGGATGCAGGGATGCTGCAGGTGGGACCAGGGGCCACGGGGATGCTGCAGCCGGTGCCTGGGGATGCAGGGATGCTGCAGGTGGGACCAGGGGACACGGGGATGCTGCAGGTGGGATCAGGGGACACGGGGATGCTGCAGCCAGTGCCCGGGGATGCGGGGATGTTGCAGGTGCAACCTGGGGATGCGGGGATGCTGCAGCCGGAGCTGGTGGCTGTGGAGCCACTGCTGGATCCCGAGGCGCAGGGGATACTGCTGGGGCTGAGGGACGTGGACCAGTTGCCGGGAAGCTCGGACATGCAGGAGTTCCTGCAGACGCTGACTGAGCGGGAGCTGAGCTCGGGAACCCTGGGGACACTGGAAGTGGCAGAGCTGATGCCCAACATGCAAGAGACCGTGGCCGGGGGGCTGGAAGGGCTGGACCCTGAGCTGGAGGGTGAGTGTTGGGGTCAGGGCGGGAGACAGAGGTGTCCCCTTGGCCCTGACCTCTCCCTGTCCTGCAGGCAGCACTGTGCTCCTGGACCCCCACGACCCGTTCCTGCCGCAGCCCGAGGACACGGTGGTGCCCGTTGCCAACTCCCTCTTCGCTGGCGCTGCCGACTTCCCCCCGCTCCACATCGACGCCAGCGACTTCCAGTGACCCCCCCCGGCCCCCTGTAAATAAACCCCTTCCCACCGCAATGCCAGACTGCACGGGAGCCACTCGTCTCCATCAGAGCTTTATTAGAAATCCATAAATACCTGAGATAAATAGGGAGCATCGCACATAAATAGCCCCTCAGCCGGGAGGGGAATAAATAGAGGGGGGGGGGCTGCAACCGACGGGCTCAGCGGGTGCTGGCACTGTGGGTGAAGACACGGCCCATGATGGCAGTGAAGGACTGGAGCCGCTGCAGTGCCAGGCGCCGCAGGAGAGGGTGAGTCCAGGCTCCGGTGGGTGCCAGCGGGTGCTGGGGGGCACGGCTGTGCTCCTGCTGCAGGGAGAGAGGCATTAGGGGGGGAACGAGGGGCCGTCACCCCTCCTGGGGGCCAGGGACAGCTCGGCACGGGGACAATCTTGGCTTGGATCAGCACGGCGTGGCCAGCAGGGCCAGGGAGGTTCTTCTCCCTCTGGACTTGGCCCTGGGGAGACCGCTCCCCGAATCCTGGGGTCAGTTCTGGGCCCCTCAGCACAAGAAGGATGTTGAGGCTCTGGAGCGAGTCCAGAGAAGAGAAACGAAGCTGGGGAGGGGGCTGGAGAAGAAGAGGAGCGGCTGAGAGAGCTGGGGGTGTTTAAGCTGGGGAAGAGGAGGCTGAGGGGAGACCTCGTTGCTCTCTGCAACTCCCTGAGAGGAGGTTGTGGAGAGGAGGGAGCTGGGCTCTTCTCCCAAGGGACAGGGGACAGGATGAGAGGGAATGGCCTCAAGCTCCGCCAGGGGAGGTTTAGACTGGACATTATGAAAAAATATTTCACATAAAGGGTGATTGGGCAGTGGCAGAGGCTGCCCAGGGAGGGGCTTGAGTCCTCTTCCCTGGGGGCATTTAAGGGACTGGTGGAAAATGCGCTGAGGGTCATGAGTTAGTGATTGATGGGAATGGTTGGACTTGATGATCCAATGGGTCTTTTCCAACCTGGTGCTTGTATGATTCTATGAACTCTCCTCCAGGACAGCTGCAACCCTCAGCCTGACCCTGCCTGTCCTCATGGCCAGTTGTTCCAGTGCAGGCTTGTCCCTGCATTGTCCCTTCCTGCTGTTCCCCCCCCAGCCACCCACCTGGATGAGGCCCAGCAGCTGGTCCATCACGGTTTCCAACGGGCGCAAGTCGCGGTGGGTGATGTCGGAGCCCAGCAGGTCCCGGTAGTGCTGCAGCCCCTGCAGGATGCGCCGCAGGCAGCGCTGCGGGGAGCAGAGTGTGAGCTGGGGACCCCTCCACAAATCCCCCCCCGGGAACCCCAAACACATCCCTCAGCATCCTTTGGGATGCCTAAGCTCCCCTGGGAACCTTCGACAATCTTGGGGGGTACCCTCAGCATCCCTAGGACCACCAGGCTCCCCTGTGAATCCAAGATACATCCCCCAGTATCCCTTGGGATGCCCCAGCACCCCTGGGCACCTTGGACACCCTTGGGGGGTACCCTCAGCATCCCTTGGAAACCCTGGATACTCCTGGATACCTCCAGCACCTCTTGGGATCACTGAGCGCACTCCTCCGTGTCCCCTGAGACCCCCAGGCACATCCCTCAGCATCCCTGGGATATCCTAGACACCCGTGGATGCCTCCAGCGTCCCTTGGGACCACCAGGCACCCCCTGGGAAGCCTGGTCACTCTTCGGGGACCCCCAGCAATCCCTTGTGAATTCCAGCCACATCCCTGGAACCCTAGACACCCCCTGAGCACCCCCCAGGCTCACAGCCCCTCTGTGATCCCCCCCAGGCCCCCCGGCCATCCTGGTGCCCCCCCGGTACCGTGTTGTTGGTGTCCAGCGTGGAGGGGGTCGCAAGCGTCGCTGCAGCGGATCCGGGGGGGCCAGTTATTGGGGTCCTCCTCACTCAGCTGAGTCCCCTCCTGGCAGAGGGGAAGGGGGGTCAGCAGGGACCCCATGGCTCAGCTTCCCCGGGACTCCAGGACCCTGCACCCTCAAAGACCCCTCCTGCCTGGATGTCCCGCACCTGGGGACCCCTATATCCTCAGGGACCCCCTTCTACCGGGGACACACCTCGCACCTCCTGGTTCCCGCAGACCCCCGGGACCCCTGGTACCTCCCATCCTCGGGGCTTCCCTGCCGGGATGTCCCGCACCCTGGGGACCCCTGGCAACCCTCGGGGACCCCTCCTGCCCTGGATACCCTGCATCTCCTGGTGCCCCACAGCCCCCCGGCATCCTCAAGGAACCACCCTCCTGCTGGGATGTCCCGCATCTCCCTGTCCCCACAGACCCCCGGGACCCCCAGCACCGCGCATCCTCGGGGACCCCGCATCCTTGGGGCTTCCCTGCCGGGATGCCCCTGCACCCCGGGACTCCCGGGGACCCCTCACTCTCGGGGCTCCCTTCCTGCCGGGATACCCCGCATCTCCAGGTACCCGCAGACCCCCGGGACCCCGCATCCTCGGGGCTTTCCTGCTGCAGGGATTCTCTGCTCTCCGGGACCCCTGCAACTTCGGGGGACCCCCTCCTGCCGGGATACCCCGCATCTCCCCGGCATCCCGCATCCTTGGGGACCCCCGCATCCTCAGGGACCCTCTTCTACGGGGATACCCCGCACCTCCTGGTTCCCGCAGACCCCCGGTACCCCCGGCATCTCGCATCCCCGGGGACCCCGCATCCTCGGGGCTTCCCTCCCGCACCCCAGGACCCGCTCCGAGCTCACCAGGTCCCGGTGCGGCTCTTTGAGCGCCGTCAGCCGCCTCAGCAGCTCCTGCGAGAGGTTCCTGCAGGCGGCCCAGTCGGTGCGGGGGAGCCGGTACCGGAGCCGGTACCGCTACCGGGGCCGGTGCGGCGGGAGGCAGCGGCAGCAGCACCGCGAGGCAGAGGCAGAAACGGAGCGGAGCCATCGCCGTCGGTGCGGCCACCGGCTCCCGCACCGGGTTCTTATGGGGGCGGAGATGGGGGGGGGGAATCCCCGGGGCAGGTGGCACCCGCCCCCCCCCCCCCCCCCCCCCCCCCCCGTTACTTGCGAAATCGCCGCCTCCCGAGAAAGCAGAACCGATACCGGCCGGGGTTCCCCGAGCTGCGCCCCGCAGACACCGGCCCCCGACGGGACCCGCAGGAAAACCCGGGGCAGTTCCTGGGAGGCACCGGGACCCCGCGGATGCGGGTCCCAGGATGGATGCGAAGTCCCGAGGTCCCCTCAGGTGGCTCCCAGCGGCTCCCCCGCTCCCCTGCCGTGGCCCCAGTCTCCCCCAGCGTTCCTTCCAGTGTCCCCCAGTCTCCCCTCCGTGTCCCTGGTGTCTCCCAGTGTCACCCAGTGTCCTCCAGTCTCCACTCTGGTGACCCCAGTACCTCCCAGTCTTCCTCAGTGTTCCTTCCAGTGTCCCCCAGTCCTCCCCTCCGGTGTCCCTGATGTCCCCCAGTGCCTCCCAGTGTCCCCCAGTCTCTCCCCAGCCTCCCCCTCAGTGCCCCCCAGTGCCCCCCATTCTTCCCTAGTCTCCTCTCCAGTGATGTCCATTCCCCTCGGTGTCCCCCAGGGTCTCCCAGTGTCCTCCAGTCTCCCCCACAGTGTCCCGTCAGGTGTCCCCCAGTGTCTTCCAGTCTCCTCTAACGTTCCTTCCAGTGTCCTCCAGTGTCCCCTAGTCCTCCCCCCCCAGTCTCCCCCCCAATCACGTCCATTCCCCCTGGTGTCCCCCAGTACCTCCCAGTGTCCCCCAGTCCCCCCTCAGGTGACTCCCAGTCTCCCCCAGCGTTCCTTCTAGTGTCCCCCAGTCTCACCCAGTGTCCCCCAGTGTCCCCCAGTCCTCCCCAGCCTCCTCTCCGGTGTCCCCCAGTGTCCTCCAGCCTCCCCTAGTCTCCTCTCCAGTGACGCCCATTCCCCCGGTGTCCCCCAGTGCCTCCCAGTGCCCCCCAGTCTCTCCTCAGTCTCCCCCTCCAGTGCCTCCCAGTGCCCCCCAGTCTCTCCTCAGTCTCCCCCTCCCAGTGCCCCCCAGTCTCTCCTCAGTCTCCCCCTCCAGTGCCTCCCAGTGCCCCCCAGTCTCTCCTCAGTCTCCCCCTCCAGTGCCTCCCAGTGCCCCCCAGTCTCTCCCAGTGCCCGGGACCGCAGAGCCGGGGTGTCCCCCACGGGTTCCTCCGTGGCCGGGCGGGGGCTGTCCCGTCCCCGTCCCCCTCCGGTGCCCCCGGTCCGTGCTGCCCGGGGAGCTGCAATCGCGGCGGCCCCGGCGCTTCCTTCCCCCCCCCCCCCCCAGCCAGCCCCGGGGCTGCCCCCGGCCTCCCCGGGACCGTGACCCCCCACCGGCACCGGGACCCTCAAACTAGGACCGGCAGCAGGACCCCTCAACCAAAACCGGGACCCCCCAGCTAGCTCCGGGACCCCCTCCACCGGGACCGGGACCCCCCCACCAGGACCAGCACTGGGAACCCCCACTAGCACCGAGACCCCCCAGTCGACACTGGCACCCTCAAACTGAGACTGGCACAGGGACCCCCCACCAGCACCAGGACCCTCCCCTCCAGGACCGGGACCCCCCACCAGGACCAGCACTGGGAACCCCCACTAGCACCGAGACCCCCCAGTCGACACTGGCACCCTCAAACTGAGACTGGCACAGGGACACCCCCCCCACCTCACCAGGACTGGGACCCCCCACCGGCACCGGGGCCCTCAAACTAGAATCGGCAGCAGGACCCCTCAACCAGCACCGGGACCCCCCAGTCGGCTCCGGGACCCCCCCCACTGGGACCGGGACCCCCCCAATCAACACCGGGACCCTCAAATTGGGCCTAGCACCAGGGTCCCCCACTGGGACCCCTCCACCAGGACTGAGACCCTCAAACTGGGACCAGCACTGGGACCCCCCAACCGGCACCTGGACCCCCAAACTGGGACCAAGACCCCCCCACCAGGATCGGGCCCCACACACTGGGACTGGCACCAGGATCCCCCTAGGGGCACCAGCACAAGAACCCCACCCCCCTCCCGGCACTGGGACCCCCAAACTGGCACTGGGACCACCCCTGTGGTGAGATGCAGTGGGACCCCATAGGACATGATGGGACCCTGGGACATGGTTGGACATGGTGGGACATGATGGGACCATGGGAAATGGTGGGATATGGTGGGACTACGGGACATGGTGGGATGGTAGGGAACCCTGTGGGTCCCCACAGGTGGGACACGGAGGGACCCCAGGGCTGGTACCCATGGGACCCTGCTGGGGTGCTTTGGGCCTCCTGGGTGTCAGGGGACCCGGTGGGACTCTGAGGGAACCCGAGGGAGGGAGACAGTGGGACCTGTGAGATATGGGGGGACCTCATGGGATACTGTGGGACATGGAGGGGTCACCAAGGGACATTTAGGGACATTTAGGCACACTTCAAGTGCTGAGTGACACCAGTGGGACGTGGTGGGACCCAAGGGACCTTGCTGGGGCTCTTTGGGCCTCCTGGGTGTCAGGGGACCCAGTGAGACTCTGAGGGAACCCGAGGGAGGGAGACAGTGGGACCTGTGAGATATGGGGGGACCTCATGGGATACTGTGGGACACGGAGGGGTCACCAAGGGACATTTAGGGACACTTCAGGTGCTGAGTGACACCGGTGGGGCCCATGGGACCTTGCTGGGGCTCTTCAGGCCTCCTGAGTGTCAGGGGACCCGGTGGGACCTTGAGGGACCCCATGGGAGGGAGATGGTGGGACCTGTGAGATATGGGGGGACCTCATGGGATACTGTGGGACAACGGAGGGGTCACCAAGGGACATTTAGGGACACTTCAGGTGCTGAGTGACACCGGTGGGGCCCATGGGACCTTGCTGGGGCTCTTTGGGCCTCCTGGGTGTCAGGGGACCTGGTGGGACTCTGAGGGACCCCAAGGGAGGGAGATGGTGGGACCTGTGAGATATGGGGGGACCTCATGGGATACTGTGGGACCCCGAGGGACAGCGTGGGACATCGTGGGGCATTTAGGGACGCTTTGAGATCCCTTGAGGTGCCAGTGGATGCTGTGTGACACACAGACACGGGGAAGAGCCCGTGCGACCCCATGAGTAGGGGTCCCACAAGATGCCAGGGGAGCCGCTGAGACACCAGCGTGAGAACGAAGCATATCAATAAATTCTCAGAACTCTGAGACAGTTTTTATTCTTTCAGGTTATTTAATCATGTCTGGAGATTGTCTGCTCATCACCTCCCAGTGACAAAATAATTAAACATACAACCAGCTGCATTAAAACTTATCAATTAGTTCTCACACTAGGGAGGTCCCGGGACGGCTCGCGGCCGCAGGAGCTGCCGGCAGCACCGGGATCTGCTCGGTGCTGGGCTGGGGGGGGGGGGGGTTCCTGGGATGCTTCACCCCCTCCATCCCCATCCCCGGGTTCGCCGTGATCCCACTCCCCGCGAAACGGGCCCCGTAGAGGATTTTTGTCCACCGCGCCGCGCCGTACGGTTCGTCCCGCCCCCCTCGCGCGCTTATTGGCCCGCACGGCGCGCCTCGGGTTCTGATTGGTCCGCTCCTGGCACGCCGCGCTCCCATTGGTCCAGGTGTTCCCGGGCGGAAGTGTAGGGGTGTGGTTGCCATAGTGACGGCGGGAGGGGCGGTGGTGGCCCCGGAGCGCGGCCCGGCGGGGGCTGCCCGCGGCTGCTCGGTAACGGGGGTTTGCGGGTGGCGGCCCCGGGGGTGCGGGCACTGGTGGGTGCGGTAACGCGGGGGCGGAGTCCCCGCGGCTCCCGGGTGGGGGCCAGTCACGGGTGTTGGGTGCCCCGGAGATGCTCAGCGCCGGTTCCACTCCGGAGCTCAGAGCACCGGGGCCGCTGGTACCCTGCGCCCGGTGGCTCCGAGCGCCGGTGGTCCCGTGCACCCGGTGGTTCTGAGCACCAGTGGCTCTGAGCACCCGGTGGTTCCGAGTGCACGGTGGCTCCGAGCACCGGTGGTTCCATGTGCCCAGTGGCTTCGAGCATCGGTGGTTCTGAGTGCCCGGTGGCTCCGAGCATCGGTGGTTCTGAGTGCCCGGTGGCTCCAAGCACCGGTGGTCCCGTGCACCCGGTGGTTATGAGCACCAGTGGCTCTGAGTGCTGGTGGCTCCGAGCACCCGGTGGTTCCGAGTGCACGGTGGCTCCGAGCACCGGTGGTTCCATGTGCCCAGTGGCTTCGAGCATCGGTGGTTCCGTGTGCCCGGTGGCTCCGAGCACCAGTGGTTCTGTGTGCCCAGTGGCTCCGAGTACCGGTGGTTCCGTGTGCCCAGTGGCTCCGAGTACCGGTGGTTCTGAGTGCCCGGTGGCTTCGAGCACCAGTGGTTCCGTGTGCCCGGTGGCTCCAAGCACCGGTGGCTCTGAATGGCTCTGGCTCCGAGCAGCTGATGGTTCTGAGTGGCACTGGCTCTGAGCACCTGGTGGTTCTGAGCTCTACCTCTGTTCTCCTTCCATCCCCAGGGGCGACGCTGGTTCTCACCATGAATTACGAGGGCCTGGACCCCTCCCTGGCCGAGTATGCCTCCCCCCTGCACCCCGCACTGGACCCGGTCCTGGACGCCCACCTGGCCCCCAGCATGCTGCCCAACGTGGAGCTGGACCCCGACGTGCCACTCGACGGGATGGCGGTTCCTGACCCCGTGCACCTCCTGGAGGGCATGTACAGTGAGCTGCACACGGCTGTCTCCGAGGTCGGCGTCCCCGTTGCCGCTTCCCACTTTGACCTGCACGAGGAGATGCTCTGGGTTGGGAACCACGGGGTAGGTGCTGAGGCAGGGAGGATTGGGCCCGCCTGTGGCTCTAGCTGGGGCCTGGTAGCCACGTGAGAGTCGCGGTTTGGTGTGGGCTCAATCTGGAGTGTCCAGCTCGAATCAGAGCTGTGCAGAGCTCCTGGATGCACCTCAGAACATCGGCCTCCGAGTGTTTCCCAAGCGATTTTGCCACCCTAACATACAATTATAGAGTCACCAAGTTAGAAAAGGCCCATCGGATCATTGAGTCAAGCCATTCCCATCAAACACTAACCCATGTCCCTCAGCACCTCGTCCACCTGTCCCTTAAACCCTTCCAGGGAAGGGGACTCAACCCCCTCCCCGGGCAGCCTGTTCCTTTTTCCTAATATCCAGCCTGAACCTCCCTTGGTGGAGCTTGAGCCCATTCCCTCTCATCCTGTCCCATGTCACATGCAGGGCTGCTGGTGCTTTTGGTGCTTTACTCCTGTCTGACTTCCCTCCGCAGTTCAGGGTATGTGGGGGCAGGGAACCCCTCCACAGCAGCCAAGTGCCTGCCTCGGCCCAGGAGCTGTCTCAGGGCAAAGGAGGGTTTGCCTATGTCACATCCTAGCAAAGCCAGGGTTGATCGTGTCGATCCCATTCCTGACTGGTTTTAGGGCCACGCCACCTCCTTCTTCGGCCCAACGCTGGAGCGCTATTCCTCCTTCCAAGTGAACAGCAGTGACGACATCCGCCAGATCCAGAGCCTGGAGAACGGAGTCCTTTTCCTGACCAAAACCAACCTGAAGTACATGTCACGAGGCGGCCTCATAATTTTTGACTACCTGTGAGTGCTTTCCCTTGGCCACACGTGGTCGGTGATGTGGGAGGTGGTCCCGGCCTCTCTGCAGGCTGTGAGAAGAGGGATCCATGAGAGGGTGAAGGCAGAGCCTCTGTCCCTTCCCCACTGCCTCCCCGAGCTGGAAAGGAGTGCGAGGGCTGTTCTCCGTCTCCTGCAGCATGGATGAGTCTGAGGACATGCACAGCCTCCTGCTGACGGAGAGCAGCACGCTGCTCGTGGCCGGCCTGCAGAACCACGTCCTGGAGATTGACCTCAACACCGTGCAGGAGACACAGAAGGTACGGCTGGGCCCATGGCCACTCTCTGCTGTAGGAGGTTCTGCATTCCGGGACTCAGCCCCGCTTCTCTCCTTCCCAGTACACCGTGGAGGTTCCCGGGATCACTGTCATGAGGCAATCAAACCGTTTCTTTTTCTGTGGACACACCTCAGGGAAGGTAATGCCAACCTTGTCATATTTGCAGCCCTGCAGGTACTCACCTTCCCTCTGGGGTGCCCTGGAGTTGGCATCCTGCTTGTGCCAGAGCTGGAGAAGCTCCTGAGTAGCTAGCAGCCACCTGCATGCCACCCAGCCCTGCCCTCTCACCCTCCCAGGTTTCCCTGCGCGATCTGCGCACGTTTGTGGTGGAGCACGAATTCGATGCCTACTCGGGCAGCTTGTCCGACTTTGACGTCCATGGGAACCTGCTAGTGACCTGCGGCTTTTCCAGCCGGATGAACGGCCTCGCCTGCGACCGCTTCCTGAAGGTGTACGACCTCCGCATGATGCGGGCCACCACCCCGCTGCAGGTCCACATCGACCCCTTCTTCCTCCGCTTCATCCCCACTTACACCTCCCGCTTGGCCATCATCTCCCAGACAGGTGAGCTCCATCCCCTGGGTTCTGCTCCCCTGATGAGAGCGGGGCGATGCTCCTGGCACCTCTCCAGGCTCAATTCCTAGTTGATGGAGGTGGCTTCATGCTGCTCTGTCTCTCCGCTTCCCTCTCGCACAGGCCAGTGCCAGTTCTGCGAGCCCACTGGCCTCGCTAACCCCGCCGACATCTTCCACGTGAACACTGTGGGTCCGCTCATCATGACTTTCGACGTCTCGGCCAGCAAGCAGGCTCTGGCTTTCGGCGACTCTGAGGGCTGCGTCCACCTCTGGGCTGACTCCCCTGAGGTTACCTTCAACGCCTACTCACGGGAGACTGACTTTGCCTTGCCCTGCATGGTGGACACGCTGCCCCACCTGGATTGGAACCAGGACCTGGTGCCTCTCTCCCTCATCCCGGTGCCGCTGACCAATGATGCCCTGCTCTCCGACTGGCCCGCTGCCAACTCCGCCCCAGCGCCCCGGTAATCGCTCATTTTTCCTCCGAGGGAAAATCTGCTCCTGGCAGAGTTCCTCTCCTTCCCTGGCTCTTCAGACTGGGAGAGCAGCCCTATTGCTCCCCGGCCTCGTGGCTGGTGCTGCCTTTCCTCATCCCACGCCCTGAGGAACAAAAGACTTATGTTCCTCATGATTTAGCTCACCTGCCAGGCAGGTTTGAGGGTGGTAAAGCTGAGCCAAACCTTCCTCTTCCCAATGGGAAGATCCCAGTGGGATCCTGGCTGTGTTCTCCCTGTGTGGAAACCTTGAGCCAGGCTGGATGGGGCTTTGAGGTCCCCGATCCAGTGGAAGGTGTCCATGCTCATGGCAGCGGGTGGAACTGGATGGGCTTTGAGTTCCCTTCCCACCCAAACCATTCCAGGGTTTTCTGGAACTTCTGTTTTTCCCTTGTCTTGGAGATGCCCGTTCTCAGCGCTGCTGCTGTTTTAGCATATTCTGGATATTTTGTTGTGATGGAAAATGAACCTCGAGGTCCTGGGGGAAGGAGGGAGAGCGGAGAGCCCTGATGCCTGTGGGGGCCCCTGGTTAAACGGTGATGCCAGACGGCACAGCCATGGTGCAATTTGCAGGCGAGCCCCTCCGGTAGATCCTGAGATTCTGCGCACCATGAAGAAAGTGGGGTTCATTGGCTACGCCCCAAACCCGAGGACCAAGCTGCGCAACCAGGTACCTGCTCTCAGAAGCATGGAGTCTGCAGATTGGTGAGGACAGAGCTCTTGTTGCATGTGGAACGGCCTCGGGGCTTTCTGCAGAGATCGGGCAGTGGGGAGGGATGAAATTTTCTGTGTAGTTTGGAGAGAACTGGGTGAGCCAGCCCCGGGCGGGGCTGAATCCTCACCTCAGGTCAGAATTCCAGCTCTATCAATACCACACTGTGAGGTTTGGAAGCTTATGGCACGTCCCTTGCCCTTGGGAAAACACGGCTGCATTTCACCCTTGCCCGCAGTGCCGCTGTAGTTTCCCACAGCGATAAGTCCCTTGTAATAAGGAAGGTGTGGAGGCCTCGTGCAGGTTCAGGGAGGGCCCCACTCCCTTCTGGTTTATTCCTTTGCTCATTTGGGGCGGCAGGAAAGCCCAGGAGCTGTGTGTCTGAGTGCATGGTCCTTTGTTCCACCTCAGGGTTCAGCTACTTATCCCTTCTCCTCCCCCTCACAGATTCCTTATCGCTTAAAGGAGACGGATAATGAGTTCGACAGCTTCAGCCAAGTCCCCGAGTCACCCATCGGGCGGGAGGAGGAGCCACACCTCTACATGGTGGCCAAGAAGTACAGGAAGGTGGTGGCCACCCTGGGCTGCTCTGGGCTTTGGGAGGGCTGGCTGGGGGTCGAAGGACCTGCCTGGGTCCAAGTGCTGCCCACCTCTTCGTGGGGAGCATTCCTCCACGTCCAGTGGCACAAGAATCATAGAATCACCAGGTTGGAAAAGAACCACCTGATCATTGAGTCCAACCATTCCCATCAATCACTAACCCATGTCCCTCAGCAACTCATCCACCCGTCCCTTACACCCCTCCAGGGAAGGGGACTCAACCCTCTCCCTGGGCAGCCTGTTCCAGGGCCCAATGACCCTTTCCATGAAAAAGTTTTTCCTAATGTCCAGCCTGAGCCTCCCCTGGTGGAGCTTGAGGCCATTCCCTCTCGTCCTGTCCCCTGTCCCTTGGGAGAAGAGCCCAGCTCCCTCCTCTCCACAACTTCCTTTTAGGTAATCGTACAGAGCAATGAGTTCTCCCCTCAGCCTCCTCTTCTCCAGAGTCGTTTAACACCTTGTGTCTCTGCTCAGGTCACTATCAAATATTCCAAGCTGGGGCTGGAAGATTTTGACTTCAAGCATTACAACAAGACGCTCTTTGCAGGCCTGGAGCCCCATATCCCCAACGCTTACTGCAACTGCATGATCCAGGTGGGAGACAGCCCAGCCTGGCCCAGGCCCCCACTGCTCTGGCACCTCCCCTGACCGCTCCGTCTCTCCAGGTGCTTTATTTCCTGGAGCCGGTTCGCTGCCTGGTGCAGAACCACCTGTGCCAGAAGGAATTCTGCCTGGGCTGTGAGCTGGGCCTGCTCTTCCACATGCTGGACCTGTCCCGAGGAGACCCCTGCCAGGTCTGTGGGGAGCCCAGGCGGTACGTGAGGCCGAGCTGGGCTGCCTGGGAGGGTCAGAGGGATCGCAGAGGAGCAGGAGCTGGGTTGTGGCATCAGCCAGCATGGAAACTCCTGTCAGTTGACCTCGATGACATTCCGCTCTTGCTCCATCCCCAGGGAAGCAACTTTTTGCGGGCTTTCCGCACAATCCCAGAGGCTTCGGCGCTGGGGCTGATCCTGGCTGACTCGGACGAAGCCACAGGAAAGGTGAACCTGGGGCGGCTGATTCAGAGCTGGAACCGTTTCATTCTTACTCAGCTGCACCAGGAAACCCAGGAGCAGGAGGCACCACAGGCGTATCGGGGGGCTGGCAGCAGGTATGACCCGGGCTGGGACCCCAGACAGGGAAGAAGCAAACCAGGGAGGAGAGAGAGCTCCCAGAGGCCCCATCTGTCCTTCAGGAAAGAGCTCTCTTGCCACCCTGAGGGCTCTGGCGCCAGAAGCCTGATGTCTCATTTCCTGGGAGCTGCTGGAATCTGTATTCTGGCACCAAGTGGCTTTTGTGCAGCCTGAGATATGTGGGTCCCCGGTGCTAAACCTGCCGTAGGATCCATCCCTGAGATCCTGCTCACCCCACTGCTCTTTCCTTCCAGCAGCTTTGGGTCCTCGGGGGATTCGGTGATCGGGCAGCTCTTCAGCTGCGAGATGGAGAACTGCAGCATGTGCCGCTGCGGCAAGGAAACCGTCCGCGTCTCCTCCACGCTGCTTTTCACCCTCTCCTACCCCGAGAGCACCGGTAACACCCAGGGGCACGTTGGATGCTGCTGCATTTCTGTAGCCGGGTGGGGTTTGTTGTCCATGTGCAGGAGCCTCGCTTCTCCAGGTGACACCCACCTGCAGAGAGTTGGGTTCCTGCAGGGCCTGGCCCGGCTGCGGCAGACCCGGTGGCCGAGGTTTAGCAGTGGGTTTCCACCCAGCCAAGATTTGGCTGCAGAAAAGCAGATTTGGGGGTTGACCTTCTCACTGGTGGTTGTGAGGAAAACCCCAGAGGTTTGGCTGAGCTAACTCGGTGAGCTTTGTGTGTTGGGAGGTGACGTTATTCTCCCTTCTCCCTTCAGAAAAGCCGGTCAAAGATTACGAGTTTGCCCAGATTTTAAAGCGAAGCATCTGCTTGGAGCAGAACACACAGGCCTGGTGCGAGAACTGTGAGAAGTACCAGCCCACGGTGAGGCCAGGGGCAGGTGTGAGCATATTGGGCTCCCGGGGGGACTCGGAAACGGGGTGCAAGCGCCCTGAGCTGGGGCATTTTCTCCATTAGTCACTGGGGAACCTCCCGAGCGGATGCCGGGGATTCGGTTCCTGGCCTGCATGGTGAGCCGGAGTGGCGCGGGGTATTTCCTGGGCTGCAAGAGTGCTGGAACATATCTCGCAGGTCACGCGGATCCCAGCTGAATCTCCCCCAGGATAGAGAGCAGAGGGAATGCACCTGGGAGCTGAGCTGCTCCGAGGTGGCAGCTGGCTCCCTGCTCCTTTAGCCTCATGATCCCCCTGGCTACTAGGAATGTGGCCAGGAGCAGAGACATTGGAGGAAGGAAGGTGCCACCTTGGTTTTGAGCCTCTCCAGGGCTCTTAGTGCTGCCGGTGGGTCTCTTCCAACCTGGTGATTCTCAGATTCTATGATTTTCCACAGGTCCAGACCCGGAACATCCGCTGCCTGCCAGACGTCCTGGTCATTAACTGTGAGGTGAACAGCTCCAAGGAGGCAGATTTCTGGAAGACGCAGGCTGAGGTGGGGTAGCCGCTCTGGGGCTTGTTCTCCCGGCACGCAGTTCCACTACGTGCCCGGCTCCGCGGAGGTGTCCTCGCTCTGGTCTCACTGTCTGTGTCTCTCGCTCTCCACCCGAGCGTCACCCCGCTTTGTTCGCGGAGGACACGGTATTTGGTCATGGTTGTAGCGTGGAGGTGGAAAAAACAAGATCTGCTGCCATGGCAAAGCTGATGGGACTGCGCTCTCTCACTCTGTCCTTTCCCCATTTCTCCTGGACCCAGGAGCAGCACGGGATTGTCGGCTTTGCTGAGCACAAGCTCATCAGGGAGCGGGCGAACTGTTGGGTTTCTCTCGCTTTCTTTTCCCCTGTCACCGACTTTAAAGTCCCTGTCTTTTCCCCACTGCTGGTCTGGCCGCCTCCCGTGTGTTCCCAAGCCCAGGCTGTGTCTCTGCGCTGATGCTTGCATGTGTTTCGTTGCCAGTATGCCTTTCAGAGAGCCATGATGAAGAGAGGAGGCTTTGACATCACCAAAAGCAAAGAAATCTCTCTTGGAGACTGGTAGGTGACCGTTGCTGGCTGGTGACTGAGCAGTGATGCCTTCCAGGAGAGCTTGAGGATGTTTTTCATTTGATTAAAAGCAGCCTCTTTGTTCTGAAAGAGGCTCCAGGAAAGCTGGGAAGGGACATTTTATCAGGGAGCGCAGGGACAGAAGGAGGAGAAATGGTTTTAAATTGAAAGAGGGGAAATTGAGATGAGATCTTGGGAAGAAATGTTTTCCTGTGAGGGTGGGGAGGCCGTTGCCCAGAGAAGCTGTGGCTGCCTCATCGCTGGAGATGTTCAAGGCCAGGCTGGATGCCCTGGAACCCTGTGCCAGTCCTTTTAGCTGGCATTGGCCTTGGGAAAGGTGGTTGGCTCTGCTCCAGGCAGCTGCGGGGCAGTGATGTGGCCCTGGCCTGCCCTTTCTGTCCAGCAGAAGGCTTTGGATTAGCCTGGTGCGTGGTGGTGATCCTGTTCTGAACAACATGTGACTCCCTCCGACTTGGTCTTCCCTGATTCTTCATGCAGGAAGGAACTGGGAAACCCTGACATAGGCCATTCGTATCCTTCCATGGAGGAACTGAAGAACATTTGGATCCCTTACGCCATCAAGATGAGGTTGACCAAGAGCAGGGAGCTGGATGTCTGCAACTGGAGCGAGAACGAAGAGGTAAAGGCTTATGAGATCCCTCTGGGGCTCTGTGGTCGCGTGCACATGGGGCTGTGGGAGCAGAATGGCTCCAGAACCGCTTTCTGCTGGAGGCGTGTGGGGAAGAGATAACAAGGCTGTCTCAGAGACACCTTGGGGCTGGTGGTGAGATGGTGCATCCGAGCCCTGGGGTTTGAAATGGAGGCCTGGGAGCTGCCAGGCAAAGCACCAGGGCTCAGATATTTCCCTGGCACGGGTTCCTTCGGCAGCTGAGCCCAACTGACGACCCCGACTCAGTCTATATCTACGATCTGATGGCCACCGTTGTCCACATCCTGGATTCCCGCACTGGGGGCAGCCTGGTGGGGCACATCAAGGTGGGAGAGACCTACCACCAGAGGAAGGAGGTGAGTTCTCACTGGACAGGCTGAGAGCAGCTCCCTGGGAGTCCTGCCTTGCCCATGGCTTGTCTGGGGATTGGGTCAATCCGTGGACCCACTCCTGGGTCTCAGAATCTGGCATTGAGCTCTTGGCTGAAGGTTGCAGGCAGCCCTGACGTGCCCAGTGCTGCTCGAGTGCTGTGCGGGAGGGAAAGGGCTGGAGAAACGCACTCAATTTACTCAGACCAGTTCCTCCTGGTCACGGGCACGTTGCCAGCAGGTCCCTGTGCTTCCAGGTAAGGCCCAGGACGTCATCTCCCTCCCCGATGATGTGAGTCTGCTCTGGGCAGTCCTGTTGGGTGGAGATGCCTAAGCCAGGAGTTCCCAGAGTTGTGTCAGGCCTGCATCCCTGTCTCTTATCTGTTGCATCTCCGCGGAGTTTTGGTTGGGAGTCGGGCAGAGCCCGTGCCTGTCCAGCCCAAGCGCTTCACGTACGCGTTGTCACCACCCAAGCCAGCAGGGATTTCCCCGCCGTGTCCCAGGAAGGGCGGGAGTTCCCACATGGCATCGTCACACCCCGCTTTCCCTGGTAGCCCCGGGGAGAGGAGTCATTGCACCGGCCTGGGGGGGCCCCTAAGGCGGTGCCTTGTGCCTCTCCTGCAGGGAGTCACACACCAGCAGTGGTACCTCTTCAACGACTTCCTCATCGAGCCCGTGGATAAGGTGAGCGCTCTGGGCCTTGCTTCACCTTCCGAGGCCACTGCCACCCCTCAGCAAGGGGATTTTCCTGCTGCAGGGAGCAGCACCGTGCCCCACGCCGGGCCGTGTCACCCCTTTGCAGTGCGAGGCCGTGCAGTTTGACATGAGCTGGAAGGTGCCGGCGATCCTGTACTACGCCCGGAGGAACCTCAACGCCAAGTACAACCTCGTCAGTGAGTGTCTGGGGTGGAAGTGGCTGCGCGGCCAGCGGCGCTGGCTCGCGGCTCATCTCCCTTCCCCTTTTTTCTTCAGTCAAGAACCCCATCGAAGCCAGCGTGCTGCTGGCCGAGGCCTCCTTGGCTCGCAAGCAACGCAAGTGCCACGCAACCTTCATCCCACTCATGCTGAGCGAGATGCCGCAGGCGGGTGACCTGGTGGGGCTGGATGCTGAGTTCGTCACGCTGAACGAGGTCGGGGGACGAGGGAATGGAGGGTCAGGGGTCGTGGTAGCTCCTTGTAGGGATGGCAGGAGCCGTCGGTCACCGAGCTCTCCTTTCCCATCACAGGAGGAGGCTGAGCTTCGCAGCGATGGGACCAAATCCACTATCAAGCCCAGCCAGATGTCGGTGGCCAGGATCACGTGTGTGCGCGGGCAGGGCCCTAACGAGGGTGTCCCCTTCATCGACGACTACATCTCCACCCAGGAGCAGGTACGGGGCTCCTGCCTGGCCTCACACAGCTCCCAGCTCCTCAAGGAGGACACGGACCACCTCTCTGCGTCCCATGCCATGTGGTGGCACCCACAATAGTGACAATATTTCCCTGGGATGTGGTCTGGGGGCTCGGAGAGGCAGCAGAAACCTGCAGCCGAGGCCAATGAGATGGGGTTCTGAGGGTCGAGTCCTGGGGCTCCAACAATCCCAGGCAATGCTCCAGGCCTGGAAAGCTGCTCAGCGGAAAAGGACCTGGGGCTGAACATGATCCAGCAGTGGCCTAGCTGGCCAAGAAGGCATCCTGGCTTGTATCAGGCATGATGTGGCCAGCAGGAGTGGGGATGGGACTGTCCCCCTGTGCTCGACACTGGTGAGGCTTTGGATCCTGAGTTCAGTTCTACATCCCTCACTCCGAGAAAGATCTCAAGGGACTGGAGTGCATCCAGAGAAGGAAGTGGAGCTGGGGATGGGTCTGGAACGCAAGGGTTCTGGGAGCAGCTGAGGGACCTGAAGTGGGGTTTGGTCTGGAGAAGGCTGAGGGGAGACCTCATTGTTCTGTAGCTCCTGGGAAGGACTCTGGACCAGGTGGAGTCGGGCTCTTCTCCCAAGTAACAAGTGGTAGGACGAGAGGAAATGGGCTCAGGTTGCACCTGAGGAGGTTTAGGTTGGATATTGGGAACGGTTCCTTCGTGGAAAAGGTTCTTGGGTGCTGGCAGAGGCTGCGCAGGGCAGCAATGGAGCCCTCGTGCCTGGAGGAGTTCAAAAGCTGTGGGGCTGTGGTGCTCAAGGACAAGACTGAAGGTTGAGGTCGATGATCTTAAAGATCTTTTCCACCCTTAACGATTCCGTGGTTCCCCGACTCTCCTGTCCCTGCTTCCCACAGGTGGTGGATTACCTGACCCAGTACTCAGGGATCAAACCGGGAGACCTGGATGCCAAGATTTCCTCCAAGCACCTCACCACGCTCAAATCCACCTACCTGAAGCTGCGTTTCCTCATCGATGTGGGCGTCAAGTTTGTGGGCCACGGGCTGCAGAAGGATTTCCGTGTCATCAACCTCATGGTAATCACACCAGGGCCTCCTCCCTTAGCTGGGGGGCTGGCGGAGGGGTCTGGGGGGCAGTGAGCCTCATGGTGCCCCCTCTTCTTCTTCGCAGGTGCCCAAGGACCAGGTGATCGACACCGTCTACCTGTTTCACATCCCGAGGAAGAGGATGATTTCCCTGCGCTTCCTCGCCTGGTATTTCCTAGGTCAGTGGCCAAACCCTCAGCGCTGGGGGGCAGATCCCACCAACCTGGGATCCCCACCGGCTTCCTCCCCTCCCTCGGTTCTGCCTCAGACCTGAAAATCCAAGGGGAGACCCACGACAGCATCGAGGACGCACGCACGGCGCTGCAGCTTTACCGCAAGTACCTGGAGCTGAGCCCGCAGGGCGCTGAGCCCGAGGAGTTCCGCAAGGTGCTCAAGGCGCTCTACGAGAAGGGCCGCAAGATGGACTGGAAGGTGCCCGAGCCCGACAGCCAGAGCAGCCCCAAGCGTAAGGCGCTGCTCCAGCCCCCCGAACCCCCCCCCAAATAGCCCCTCTGTGCCCCCCATAGCCATTTGTGTCCTCCTGTGCCCCTTACAGCCCCCTGTGCTTCTCCTGTAGCTCCCAAGCTACCCCCCCCAGCACCTACGGCCCCCCCAGATGCTGTACCCCACTGCAGCCCCCCAACAGCACTTCCAGCCACCCCAAGCCCCCCGTACCCCACCTGGAGCCCCCCACAGCACCCTGTGCCACTCCTGCAGCCTCCACACAGCACCTACAGCCCACCTAGCCCCCTGTATCCTTCCTGCAGCCTCTCCCAGCCCCCGTGCCCCTCCTGCAACCCCCCAACAGCCCCCCCATGTCCCCCCTGCAGCCCCCTGTACACCTCCTGCAACCCCTCCTGCAGCCTCCCCAGCTCCTCGTGCCCCTCCTGCAGCCCCTCCATCCCCCCATGTCCCCCCTGCAGCCCCCCGTACACCTCCTGCAACCCCTCCTGCAGCCTCCCCAGCTCCTCGTGTCCCTCCTGCAGCCCCTCCATCCCCCTGTGCCCCCCTCGCAGAACCTACAGCCCCTCCTACTCCTCCTGCAGACCCCACAGCCCCCTGTGCCCCTCCAGCAGCTCCCCTACCCCCACATGTCCCCCCTGCAACCCTCCCAGCCCCCCGTTCCCCTCCTTGCAGCCCTCACGGCCTCTCGTACTCCCCCTCCTGCCCCCCAGCCCTTTGTGCCCCCTCTGCCCCTCCTGTAGCCCCCCCAGCTCCCTGTGTGCCCCCTGCAGCACCCCCCAAGTCCTCTCTGCCCCTCCTGCAGGCCCCTGTACACCCTCTGCCCCTCCTAGAGACTTACAGCCCCCACAGCCTCCTGCAGCCCCCACAGCCCCTCGTACCCCACCTCCAGACCACCAGCCCTTCGTGCCTCCACTGCAGCCCTCCATAACCCCCCTGGAACCCTCCCACCCCTCCGTGCCCCTACTACAGCCCCCCCAGCCCCCTCGCAGCCCCCCAACCCCCCCGTACCCCTCCCATGCCCCCCTGACCCCCTTCTCTCCCGCAGACGGGGCCGTGTACCCGCCCGTGCTGGCCCTGTGACCGGACCCACAGTCCCCACGGGAGGCGGACACGCGTGGAACAGGAACCAGCAGCGAGGATGAGACCCTCCCTGACACCTCCCCCGTGCCTCCCCCCGGGGCCCGGTGCCCCAGGACCCCCCATCTCCCTGCTGGTACCAGGAATCTCTTCCTCCCCACACCTTCCCCACCATCGCCCGCCGGCCCGGGCTCCCTCATAAAGCAGCATCGGACACTGGTGCCGCCGTCTGCTGCTTGGCTCCGGGTGTTGGGAACGGAATCGGAACCGGGGACGTGGCAGGAGGGAGCGGGACTGTTACGAGACACGGGGGGCGAAGAACCGGGCTGGGAGAGGGGGGGTCTAGGACAGGAGGGAGCAAGGGTGGAGACAGAGCAGGAGAACCGGAGCTGGGATGGGAAGGAACGGAGCTGTAACTGGTTTGGGGTGGAGGGAACACACCAGGATTGCTACTGGGGACACGACGGGGCTAGAGGTGGCTTGGGGCTGGAAGAAGTGGGGCTGATATTGAGGACAGTGCTGGGTGCAGCCCTATTCAATCATAGAATCACCAGATTGGAAAAGGTCCACCAGATCATCGAGTCCAACCACGTCTTTATCAATGACCTGGGTGAAGGCATCGAGTGCACCCATAGCAAGTTTGCAGATGGCACTAAGCTGGGTGGGAGCTGGATCTGCTGGAGGGTCGAGAGGCTCCAAAGGGATCTGAACAGGCTGGATCCATGGGCTGAGACCAACGGCAGGAGGGTTAACGAGGCCAAATGCCGCGTCCTGCACTTGGGGCACAACAACCCTGAGCAGCTCCAGACTAGGAGAAGTCTGGCTGGAAACTGCCTGGAGGAGAAGGACCTGGGGGTGTTGGTTGAACAGGAGCCAGCAGGGGCCCAGGTGGCCAAGGAGGCCAATGGCATCTTGGCTTGGATGAGACACAGCGTGGCCAGCAGGGCCAGGGAGGTTCTTCTCCCTCTGGACTCGGCCCTGGGGAGACCGCTCCTCGAATCCTGGGGTCAGTTCTGGGCCCCTCAGCACAAGAAGGATGTTGAGGCTCTGGAGCGAGTCCAGAGAAGAGCAACGAAGCTGGTGAAGGGGCTGGAGAAGAAGAGGAGCAGCTGAGAGAGCTGGGGGTGTTTATCCTGGAGAAGAGGAGGCTGAGGGGAGACCTCATTGCTCTCTGCAGCTCCCTGAGAGGAGGTTGTGGAGAGGAGGGAGCTGGGCTCTTCTCCCAAGGGACAGGGGACAGGGCGAGAGGGAATGGCCTCAAGCTCCTCCAGGGGAGGTTCAGGCTGGACATCAGGAAAAAATATTTAATGGAAAGGGTGATTGGTCCCTGGCAGAGGCTGCCCAGGGAGGGGGTTGAGTCCCCTTCCCTGGAGGGGTTTAAGAGACGGGTGGATGAGGTGCTGAGGGACATGGGTTAGTGATTGATGGGAATGGTTGGACTCGATGATCCGATGGGTCTTTTTCAACCTGGTGCTTCTGTGATTCTGTGACAGGGCGGGGCTGGAGGCGGCTCGGGGCTGGAAGAAGCGGGGCTGACAGCGGGAACGCGGCGGGAGGGGCGGGGCTGGCACCGGAGGGCGGGGGCAGGGCGGCACAAGCCCCGCCCCTAAGACCGAGCGGGCGTAGTTTGCTCTGGCCACGCCTCCAGGGCCGAGCGCCACGCGGCTGGGGTCCTTGCAGCGCGGGGTCCTCGCGCGGCCCGGGCTGCCCGGCGCGCTGCCTGCGCCGGGACGGCCCCGCCGCCGGGGCTCCGGGAACCTCGGCGGCCGCTCCCGTCGGTCCCGCCGCGCCCGCCGGGCTCGGCCGTGGCCTTCTCCGAACGGTTCCTCCTCGCGGCGGGGCCAGCGGCCGGGAGCGCCGGAACAGGCGGCGGGCGGGGCTGCCCCCGGGCGGGCGGCGTAGCGGGAGAGCCGAGCGGTAACGGGGGGCTCGGCCGGGGCCGGGGGGGGGTTTGTAGAGGCTGGGGGTTCTGTTTTAGCGGAGAGGGGACCGGGGGGGCTCTGGGCTCAGCCCCATCAGGAACAGGACCCCTGGGGGGCTCTAGGCTCAGCCACATAGGGAACAGGGCTCTTGGGGGCTTTGGGTTCAGCCCCATTAGGGATGAGGCCCTTGGGGGGCTCTGGACTCAGCCCCATAGGAGAGGGGACTCTTGGGGGGCTCTGGGCTCAGCTCTGTAGTGAAGGGAGCTCATGGGGGACTCCTGGGTGGGCTCTGGGCACAGCCCCATAGAGTGAGGGGCTCTTGGGGTGTTTTGGGCTCGGCCCCATAGAGGAATGGGGACTCTGGGCTCAGTCCCATAAGGGAGAAGGTTCTGTAGGGACAGTTGGTTTTATTTTATTGAGGAGGTGGCTCAGCGGAGGCGAGGGGTGCAGAACAGTGCTGAGGGGCTGAGGGCTGGGACCCGAGGCAAAGCCCTAGGGGCAACTGGGGGCATGAGGGAGAACAGGGGGACACCAAGGACCCCAGTGCTGGAGCCGTCTGTGCCCGCAGGTGCTGAGCAGCGGATCCAGGAGGATGAGGGACCGGATCCTACCCGCGTTCTGCCTGGCCGTGGCCCTGGCTGCGCTGCTGCCCAGCGCCGGTGCCCGCCGGAGCCAGGACCTGCACTGTGGAGGTGAGATGGGACGGGATGGGACAAGGGTGGCGGATCCCTGAGATCCACAGAGCTGCCAGCACCTCCGGTCAAACCGGTGGCTCCAGCTGCAGGTCTGTGGGTGTCAGTTGGCTCCAGCTGTTGACGCCTGTGTCTCCGCAGCGTGCCGGGCGCTGGTGGATGAGCTGGAGTGGGAAATCGCTCAGGTTGACCCCAGGAAAACCATCCAGATGGGCTCTTTCCGAATCAACCCCGATGGCAGCCAGTCAGTCGTGGAGGTGAGGTGTTTCCGTGCTGGGATGGAAGCTGTGGGGCTGCAGCCGTGCATAATAAATCAAGGGATACGAGGAAGGGATCAGATTGGACTCGCCTTGGGTGCTCTGTCCTTTCTCTCTTGTTTCCTCCATGGCCCCACGGTGTCTCTAAGGCATCCATGGGGATGTATGACCCTTTCCGAGCACTCCCTGGCTCCCAGGAAAAGGCACTTGCTGTCTCCAAGGCATCCGTGGGGGTGTCTGGTCCTTTCCGAGCGCTCCCTGGCTCCCAGGAAAAGGCACTTGCTGTCTCCAAGCCATCCATGGGGATGTCTGACCCTTTCCGAGTGCTCCCTGGCTCCAAGGAAAAGGCACTTGCTGTCTCCAAGGCATCCGTGGGGATGTCTGACCCTTTCCGAGCGCTCCCTGGCTCCCAGGAAAAGGCACTTGCTGTCTCCAAGGCATCCGTGGGGGTGTCTGACCCTTTCCGAGTGCTCCCTGGCTCCCAGGAAAAGGCACTTGCTGTCTCCAAGGCATTCGTGGGGATGTCTGACCCTTTCCAAGTGCTCCCTGGCTCCCAGGAAAAGGCACTTGCTGTCTCCAAGGCATCCGTGGGGATGTCTGACCCTTTCCGAGTGCTCCCTGGCTCCCAGGAAAAGGCACTTGCTGTCTCCAAGGCATCCGTGGGGATGTCTGACCCTTTCCGAGTGCTCCCTGGCTCCCAGGAAAAGGCACTTGCTGTCTCCAAGGCATTCGTGGGGATGTCTGACCCTTTCCAAGTGCTCCCTGGCTCCCAGGAAAAGGCACTTGCTGTCTCCAAGGCATCCGTGGGGATGTCTGGTCCTTTCTGAGTGCTCCCTGGCTCCCAGGAAAAGGCACTTGCTGTCTCCAAGGCATCCGTGGGGATGTCTGACCCTTTCCGAGTGCTCTCTGGCTCCCAGGGAAAGGCGCTTGACACCCTGTTTGTGCCACAGGTTCCCTATGCTCGCTCAGAAGCGCATCTGACAGAGCTGCTAGAGCGCGTGTGTGAAAAGATGAAGGAATACGGAGAAAAAGTGGATCCCACCACGCACCGGAAGAGCTACGTCCGGGTGATCTCCCACGACGGGACCAAGATGGATCTCTCTGGGGTTAAAATCGATGGAGACGTGGCTTCTAGCCTCAAATTCGCGGTGCGTGCAGGGATGGGGCCCTCGTGGCGGCTGTTGGGGCTCAGCGCAGGTTTTAGGTGGCTGGATCTGGGGTGCAGGGTGGCTGGGGCCCCTCGGGATGAGCTGGTCCCCCTGGCAGCTCCCATCTGCTTCCTCTGCTCCTGGGAGGGCACGAGCCGGCTCGGGTCTCCCCAGGTGCTGTCGGCTGAGCCGCAGGTGCTCCCTTTGCAGTGCGAGAGCATCGCCGAGGAGTACGAGGACGAACTCATCGAATTCCTCTCCCACGAAGCTGACAACGTCAAGGACCGGCTCTGCAGCAAGCGAACCGGTGAGTGAGGTTGCATCTTCCCGGGAAGAGGCTCTCCCGCTGCTGGCGGGGCAGGGAACGGGAGCAGTGGGGGGGATGCAAAATGCCAACATCCCTTGGACCTACAGAGCAGCCCAGGACTTGGACCTCACTGCCTATGGCTTTCTTTGGCTGCTGGGCCCAGCGTGTTGTTACCTGGGGCTGAGCCAGGACAGTTGTGCCAGCTCCGTTGGCTGCGCCGGCTCCGTTGGCCACACCAGCTCCATTGGCTGCGCCAATTCTTTTGGCTGCATTGACCACACCAGCTCTGTTGGCCACGCCAGCGCAGGATTCCTCACGCAGCCAATACCCGTGTGCCCGTTCCACAGCGTCTCGCTTCCTGCAAAGCTATTTCGAGCTCGCAAACACCGGGGTCAGGGCACACCGCGACCTTTGTGCTTCCCCATTAACGAACGTGGCCTACATTCATTCCCTTCATACCTGGCACTCCCGCTATGGAATCACTCTGTCCTGGGGCACTCGTGGTGCTGCCGGCTGCGCTGCCGCTGCTGCTGTGGCTCTAGGAGCTGAGGAAACGCAGCGCCGGCAGCACTGTCCACACAGCCGCGTTTCTGATTAACCACAGAGCACAGCCAAGTGGAAGCGCAGGTGTTTGCTGGTGGGGTCATGGCTGCGCCTGGCCCCGGCGATCCATCGAGTGCACCCTTAGCAAGAGTGCAGATGACACTAAGCTGGGTAGAAGCTGGATCTGCTGGAGGGTCAGGAGGCTCCAAAGGGATCTGAACAGGCTGGATCCATGGGCTGAGACCAACGGCAGGAGGGTTAACGAGGCCAAATGCCGCGTCCTGCACTTGGGGCACAACAACCCTGAGCAGCTCCAGACTAGGAGAAGTCTGGCTGGAAACTGCCTGGAAGAGAAGGACCTGGGGGTGTTGGTTGAACAGGAGCCAGCAGGGGCCCAGGTGGCCAAGAAGGCCGATGGCATCTTGGCTTGGATCAGAGACGGCGTGGCCAGCAGGGCCAGGGAGGTTCTTCTCCCTCTGGACTCAGCCCTGGGGAGACCGCTCCTCGAATCCTGGGGTCAGTTGTGGGCCCCTCAGCACAAGAAAGATGTTGAGGCTCTGGAGTGCGTCCAGAGAAGAGCAACGAAGCTGGTGAGGGGGCTGGAGAAGAAGAGGAGCAGCTGAGAGAGCTGGGGGTGTTTATCCTGGAGAAGAGGAGGCTGAGGGGAGACCTCATTGCTCTCTGCAACTCCCTGAGAGGAGGTTGTGGAGAGGAGGGAGCTGGGCTCTTGTCCCAAGGGACAGGGGACAGGACGAGAGGGAATGGCCTCAAGCTCCACCAGGGGAGGTTTAAGCTGGACATCAGGAAAAAAAATTTTCACAGAAAGGGTTGTTGGGCAGTGTCAGAGGCTGCCCAGGGAGGGGTTTGAGTCCCCTTCCCTGGAGGGGTTTAAGGGACGAGTGGATGAGGTGCTGAGGGACATGGGTTAGTGATTGATGGGAATGGTTGGACTCAATGATCCTGGAGGTGTTTTCCAACCTAGTGATTCTATGATTCTATGATTCCTGGCTCATCCGGGTGGCGGGGATTGGTAGGAGGGGATGTGCTGCTGCTCTGGGTCGCCTGACAGTGCTGGCTTATGTCTCTTCAGACCTGTGCGACCACGCTCTCCACATCCCTCATGACGAGCTGTGACCCGACGGCCCCGGCGGCCTCCAGAGGACGGTGCTGACGTGCCCCAGCGGCCTCACCGGACCGGGATGGTGCCGGGCTCCCTTCAGACATCCCCTACCTCTGGGTTCTCCTCATCCTCGCCGGGATGGGCAGCCACGCTGGGGCAGACTGCAGCTCCGGAGCTAGTGCAGATGCCGATTTGCTCGTGCTGGTGCTCCCATCCTATTTATTCATTGTCCAGCTGCCATGCCGGCAGCACCGGATCACCGGCTTTGCTCCTGCTGGGACAATTCAGCGGGCAGGCTGCCGGTCAGGGACATTCCGCTGCCAGGGGAGACAGTGGGGGACGCCGGAGCTGGTTTGGGGACCCCTCCTTGCTGCGGGCAATAAAGGGGCTGCGCGGCGGCTGTGCCGAAGGCAACTCAGTCGGTGGAATCGAGAAACTGCAGCTGGGAGCAGGGCAGGGATTGTCCCCCTGCACTTGGCGCTGGTGAAGCTGCACCTGGAATCCTGGGTGTGGTTTTGGGTCCTAGGAAGGACCTTGAAGGGCTGGAGCGCGACCGGAGAAGAGAACAGAGCTGGAGAACAAGGGTTGTGGGAGAGGCTGAGGGACCCGGGGCTGTTTAGGCTGAAGAAGAGGAGGCTGAGGGGAGATCTCATTGCTCTACAAGTGGAAGGAGGTTGTGAGGAGGTGGGATTGGCCTCTGTTCCCAAGGAACAAGGGATAGGGTGAGAGGAAAAGGCCTCGAGCTGTGCCAGGGAGGTTTAGATTGGATATTGGGACCAATTCCTTCACAGAAAGGACTTGGGGGTGTTGGTTGACAGCGACTGAACATGAGCCAGCAGTGGCCCAGGTGGCCAAGAAGGCCAATGGCATCTTGGCTTGGATCAGACCCGGCGTGGCCAGCAGGGCCAGGGAGGTTCTTCTCCCTCTGGACTCGGCACTGGGGAGACCGCTCCTCGAATCCTGGGGTCAGTTGTGGTCCCCTCACCACAAGGAGGATGTTGAGGCTCTGGAGCGAGTGCAGAGAAGAGCAACGAAGCTGGTGAGGGGGCTGGAGAAGAAGAGGAGCAGCTGAGAGAGCTGGGGGTGTTTATCCTGGAGAAGAGGAGGCTGAGGGGAGACCTCATTGCTCTCTGCAACTCCCTGAGAGGAGGTTGTGGAGAGGAGGGAGCTGGGCTCTTCTCCCAAGGGACAGGGGACAGGACGAGAGGGAATGGCCTCAAGCTCCGCCAGGGGAGGCTTAGGCTGAACATTAGGAAAAAAAAATTCAGAGAAAGGGTCACTGGGCAGTGGCAGAGGCTGCCCAGGGAGGGGGTTGAATCCCCTTCCCTGGAGGGGTTTAAGGGACGAGTGGATGAGGTGCTGAGGGACATGGGTTAGTGACTGATGGGAATGGTTGGACTCGATGATCCGGTGGGTCTTTTCCAACCTGGTGATTCTATGGATTGGAGCAGGGGCAGCCCCAGGTGTCCCTGCGGTGCTGCCGGGTTCTGTTGTCCCCGGTGCCACCAGCTTTGGCTCGGCCCTGGGCTGGGTTGTCACCCGGGAGCCGCTGCTCACCAGGCGGTGGCCGAGCTGCAGCCATGGCGGTTCTGTCTGTCCCCATGGGTCATCTCTATCCCTGTGTGGCCAAGCGTCCCCACCCCAGCACACCCGGGTCTGGCCCCAGAGCATCCTGTGTGTCCGTGTTTCTGTCCCAGAGCGTCCGTGTGTCCCCCTGTGTCCATGTCTCTGTCCCCGTGTGTCCCCTTGTGTCCATGTCTCTGTCCCCATGTGTCCATGGTTCTGTCCTAGAGTCCGTGTGTTGCCATGTGTCCGTGATTCTGTCTCTAGAGCGTCCGTGTGTCCCCATGTGCCCATGTTTCTGTGCCCAGAGCATTCATGTGTCCCCATGTGTCCATGTCTCTGCCCTCTTGTGTCTGTGTTTCTGTCCCCAAAGTGTCCGTGTGTCCCCATGTGTCCATGTTTCTGTCCTCATGTGTCTGTTTCTGTCCCTAGAGCGTCCATGTGTCCCCATGTGTCTGTGTTTCTGTCCCTAGAGCATCCATGTGTCCCCATGTGTCTGTGTTTCTGTCCCCAGAGTGTCCGTGTGTCCCCGTGTCTCCGTCCCCAGGTGACTGTGTCTCTGTCCCCCCCCCCATGTCCACATGTCTGTCCCCATGTGTCTGTGTTTCTGTCCCGTGTGTCCATGTGTCCCCATGTGTCTACATCCCCCCATGTCCGTGTGTCCTTCTCAAGTGTCTCTGTGTCCTCACATGTCTGTGTGTCTGTCCCCAGTGTCTGTATGTCCCCACATGTCTGTGTCCATCTGTCGTGTCCGCATGTCCATCCCCACTGTGTGTCCCCACGTGTCCGTGTGTCTGTCCCCAGTGTCTGTGTTTCTGTCTCAGTGTCTCCATCCCCACATGTCCGCTTGTCCATCCCCAGTGTCTGTATGTCCCCACATGTCTGTGTGGCCATCTCTCGTGTCTGTGTGTCCGTCCCCAGTGTCTGTATGTCCCCACATGTCTGTGCATCCCTACATGTCTATGTGTCTGTCCCCAGTGTCCCTGTGTCCCCACCTCTCTGTGTGTCCATCTCTCGTGTCTGTATGTCCCCTCATGTCCGTGTGTCCGTCCCCAGTGTCTGTGTGTCCTCACGTGTCCGTGTGTCCATCTCTAGTGTCTGTATGTCCCCATGTGTCTGTGTTTCTGTCTCAGTGTCTCCATCCCCACGTGTCTGTGTGTCCGTCCCCAGTGTCTGTGTGTCTGTCCCCATGTGTGTCACTGTCTCAGTGTCTGTATGTCCCCACATATCTGTGTGTCCCCAGGTGTCCGTGTGTCCATCTCTCGTGTCTGTATGTCCCCGCATGTCCGTGTGTCTGTCCCCAGTGTCTGTGTGTCCCCACGTGTCCGTGTGTCCCTCTCTAGTGTCTGTATGTCCCCACGTGTCTGTTTCTGTCTCAGTGTCTCCGTTCCCACATGTCCATGTGTCTGTCCCCAGTGTCTGTGTGTCCCCACGTGTCCGTCTCTAGTGTCTGTATGTCCCCACATGTCTGTGTGTCCCCACGTGTCCGTGTGTCCGTCTCTAGTGTCTGTATGTCCCCACGTGTCTGTATTTCTGTCTCAGTGTCTCCGTCCCCAGTGTCTGTGTGTCCCCACGTGTCCGTGTGTCTGTCCCCATGTGTCTGTGTCACTGTCTCAGTGTCTGTATGTCCCCACGTCTGTGTGTCCGTCCCCAGTGTCAATGTGTCCCCAGGTGTCCGTGTGTCCATCTCTCGTGTCTGTATGTCCCCGCATGTCCGTGTATCCGTCCTCAGTGTCTGTGTGTCCCCAGTGTCTGTGTGTCCTCATGTGTCCGTGTGTCCATCTCTAGTGTCTGTATGTCCCCACGTGTCTGTGTTTCTGTCTCAGTGTCTCCGTCCCCAGTGTCTGTGTGTCCCCACGTGTCTGTGTGTCTGTCCCCATGTGTCTGTGTCACTGTCTCAGTGTCTGTATGTCCCCACGTCCGTGTGTCCGTCCCCAGTGTCTGTGTGTCCCCACATGTCCGTGTGTCCCTCTCTCGTGTCTGTATGTCCCCGCATGTCCGTTTGTCCATCCCCAGTGTCTGTGTGTCCCCACGTGTCCCTGTGTCCCCACGTGTCCTTGTGTCTGTCTCTAGTGTCTGTGTGTCCCCACGTGTCCATGTGTCTTTCCCCATGTGTCTGTCACTGTCTCAGTATCTGTGTGTCCCCACGTCTGTGTGTCCGTCCCCAGTGTCCCTGTGTCCCCATGTGTCCGTGTGTCTGTCCCCATGTGTCTGTGTCACTGTCTCAGTGTCTGTATGTCCCCACATATCTGTGTGTCCCCAGTGTCTGTGTGTCCCCACATGTCCGTGTGTCCCTCTCTCGTGTCTGTATGTCCCCGCATGTCCGTTTGTCCATCCCCAGTGTCTGTGTGTCCCCACGTGTCTGTGTTTCTGTCTCAGTGTCTCCGTTCCCACGTGTCCTTGTGTCTGTCTCTAGTGTCTGTGTCCCCACGTGTCCATGTGTCTTTCCCCATGTGTCTGTCACTGTCTCAGTGTCTGTGTGTCCCCACATATCTGTGTGTCCGTCCCCAGTGTCTGTGTGTCCCCACGTGTCCGTGTGTCCGTCTCTAGTGTCTGTATGTCCCCAGTGTCTGTGTGTCCCCACGTGTCCGTGTGTCTGTCCCCACGGGTCCGTCCGTCCCCACGTGTCCGTCTGCCCCCTCCCCGCAGCACTGTGCTCACCTGGCCAAGGCCCCGCCCCCTGCCCGGCTGTGACGTCACACAGAGCGCACTCCCCCACGCTTTGCGAAGGCCCCGTGATGACGTCACGCCGGCGATGACATCACACAACGGGGGCCGGCTGGCTGATGACGTCACAGGACCGCGCTGCCGCGGGGGAGGGAGGGTGCGACTCGGCGCCGTGACGTCACGAGCGGAGGCGGGGCCGCCTCCCTTCCCTAACCCCGCGCCGCCATCAGGCGAACGCGGCGGCCGCCTACGCCCCAGGCCCCGCGCGCGCGCGCGCCGCGCCTCATTTGCATAGCCCCGCCCACCACCGGGGGCGCCGCTGCCAATGGCCGCTCGCGGCGTCCCGGCGGCAGGCGTGGTTATGCAAATGAGCAGAGCGCCCCGCAGCCAATGGCCGCTCGCGGACTCCCCTCGCGGGGAGGCGTGGCCATAGGAGGGCGTGTCCATGCTAATGAGCAGCGCGCGCCCCGCCCCGCCCCTCCCGCCGCGCCGAGAGCCCCCGGCCCCGCGCGATCGTTCCGGCCCCGTTCCCGTTCCGGCCCCCGCTCTGGTCCCGGCCCCGGCCCCGCTCCGCCATGACCCTCCTCGCCGCCGGCTCCCGGGCGGCCTCGCGCCTCCGCGGGCCCAAGGTGAGGCCGCCCGGTCCGGCCCCGCCGCGCTTTAAAGGGGCCCCGCCCGGGGTTGGGGTGGGGGTGGCTCTTAAAGGGGCACCGGGAGGGGAAGCGTTGGGTGAACCGGCGGGGCGAGGGTCGCCATCCGAATGGGGCTTGAGGGGCGGGGAGGGGGGGTGGGGGGTGCTGTGTCCGCACAGGGATGGCGGGGGCGGGGGGGGGGGGGTGTTGGTGCGGGGCCGCTGCACGTGGCGGGCATGGTACCGGGGGTCCGCCCCGCGCTGCACCGGCAGAGAGGGCGGCACCCCCCCCGGTAACCCCCCCCCCGCCACCCAGTGCCCCCTCCCGAGCCCCCGCGGGGCTCCCGAGGACGCTGGGGTCACGGCGGGGCCCGGGCTGGGCTCCCCCACCCGTTTGCTTTGGCCGCGGCTCCCGCGTTTCGTAACGGCGCCGCTATCGACCGGGGCGTTATTTTGGGGCCCTGGCCCGGGCCCTGCGCTGCCCTACTTGGCCCCGGTTGCCCGGGGGATGAGGGGCGCCCGCTGCCCTTATCCCACCCCGCCGGGCCCTGCCCGTATCCCAACCCGGCGGCTCCCTCGTCCTCCTCATCCTCACGGCCTCCCCCAGCTCCCGGGGGGGCTCCTGAACCCCCACCCCGAGCCCAGCGCCCCCCCGGGAGGGCCCCGGCGCTGTCAGCTGGCGTCCGGTGTCACCGCCAGCACCTGTGACCTTGAGGCGGCGGTGACAGCGCGGCCCAGCGGGACGAGCCGGCGGCAGTGGGGTGCGGGGTTAGGGGGGGGCCGCCTTGACCTTGGCCTTCCCGATGCCTCCATTGTTCGGCTCGCGTTTTCCCTTCCCCCTGCCGCCTGTTGCGACGCGGCCGCTCGGCTGCGGGTGTTGGGGCAGCCCGAGCCGGGCTGGGGGCTCCCTGGGTGCTGTCCCCCCTCCTTCTTCCCCTCAGCCAGTGGAAAAAAACGAGTCACATTTTGGCTCCGCTGCCGCAACTCCCTAGGAAGCGCCAGGTATGGATGCGGCATCGCGGCACGACGGCGACGCCAGCACCGGGCAGGTTCTGCTGCCCTCGCTGCCCGCGAGCGGGTCTGGATGCTGAGCCCGGGACAAAGGGCTGTGCCAGGCCCAGCTTTCCCGGCTGCATCAGGGCGTTCCCGGAGTCCCCGTGGCTACGGAACAAAGATCGGCTTCCCCAGCGCCCGCTGAGCCCTCGTGCAGGGAAACCGCAGCCGTGCCCGCCTGGCAAGACTCCGCTAGCGCTCGCGCCGGCAGCTTCCGCAGAGCAGGGAGGAAAACGCAGCCGCGTTCCCCGCCGCCGGTTGCACTCGGTGCAGCGTTCGGCTCTGCGGCGGCTGCGGTTGGCGTCGTGCGTGACGGGAATGAAGGCGAAGGGCCCCGTGCCGCTCCCTGCACCGCCTGGCCCGGCTCAACCTGCCTGGCTCTGATCTCTGACTCGCGTAGGCGAGAGAAGCCGCTGCGGCTTCCGGACACGGCGACCTTGTAAGACGGGATCGCAGCGGAGTCACGGGGCGGCTCCCGCTGCGGGAGCTGGGCCAGGATCTGGGACTCTTGGCAGGGCTGTGACATGTTCCAGGGATCCAGGGATGTTTGGTGGGGCTGTGCCGAGCTCTAGGGATCCAGCGATGCTTGATAGGGCTGGGCCATGCTCCAGAGATTCAGGGATGCTCGGTGGGGCTGTGCCACGCTCCAGGGATGTTCTGTGGGGCTGTGCCACACTCATAGGGATCCAGGGATTCTTATTGGGGCTGTGCTGTGCTCCAAGGATTCTCAGTGGGGCTGTGCTGTGCTCCAGGGATGTTCTGTGGGGGTGTGTCATGCTCCCAGGGATGCTCGGTGGGGCTGTGCCTTGCTCCAGGGTTCCAGGGATGTTCGGTGGGGCTGTGACTTGCTCCAGGGATCCAGGGATGCTCAGTGGGGCTGTGCCTTGCTCCAGGGTTCCAGGGATGTTCGGTGGGGCTGTGACTTGCTCCAGGGTTCCAGGGATGTTCGGTGGGGCTGTGCCTTGCTCCAGGGTTCCAGGGATGCTCGGTGGGGCTGTGCCTTGCTCCAGGGATCCAGGGATGCTCGGTGGGGCTGTGCCTTGCTCCAGGGTTCCAGGGATGTTTGGTGGGGCTGTGCCTTGCTCCAGGGTTCCAGGGATGCTTGGTGAGGCTGTGCCTTGCTCCAGGGTTCCAGGGATGTTTGGTGGGGCTGTGCCTTGCTCCAGGGTTCCAGGGATGCTCGGTGGGGCTGTGCCTTGCTCCAGGGATCCAGGGATGCTCGGTGGGGCTGTGCCTTGCTCCAGGGATCCAGGGATGCTCGGTGGGGCTGTGCCTTGCTCCAGGGTTCCAGGGATGTTCGGTGGGGCTGTGCCTTGCTCCAGGGATCCAGGGATGCTTGGTGAGGCTGTGCCTTGCTCCAGGGTTCCAGGGATGTTTGGTGGGGCTGTGCCTTGCTCCAGGGTTCCAGGGATGTTTGGTGGGGCTGTGCCTTGCTCCAGGGTTCCAGGGATGCTTGGTGAGGCTGTGCCTTGCTCCAGGGTTCCAGGGATGTTTGGTGGGGCTGTGCCTTGCTCCAGGGTTCCAGGGATGCTCGGTGGGGCTGTGCCTTGCTCCAGGGATCCAGGGATGCTCGGTGGGGCTGTGCCTTGCTCCAAGGATCCAAGGATGCTCAGTAGGGCTGTGCCTTGCTCCAAGGATCCAAGGGTGCTCAGTGGGGCTGTGCCTTGATCCAGGGATGCTCAATGGGATGTGCCACACTTCAGGGATGCAGGGATGCTTAGTGGGACTGTACCTTGCTCCAGGGATCCAGCGATGCTTGATAGGGCTGTGCCGCACTCCAGGGACGCTCGGTGGGCTGTGCTGCACTCCAGGGATCCAGGGATGTTCTATGGGGCTGAGCCATGCTCACAGGGATCCAGGGATGCTCAGTGGGGCTGTGCTGCGCTCCAGGGATGCTTAGTGGGGTCTGCCACACTCCGGGGATCCAGGGATGCTCGGTGGGGCTGTGCCACGCTCCAGGGATCCAGGGATGCTCAGTGGGGCTGTGCCACGCTCCAGGGATCCAGGGATGCTCAGTGGGGCTGTGCCACGCTCCAGGGATCCAGGGATGCTCGGTGGGGCAGTGCTACGCTCCAGGGATGCTCAGTGGGGCTGTGCCATGCTCCAGGGATCCAGGGATGCTCAGTGGGGCTGTGCTGCGCTCCAGGGATGCTTAGTGGGGTCTGCCACACTCCGGGGATCCAGGGATGCTCGGTGGGGCTGTGCCACATTCCAGGGATCCAGGGATGCTTGGTGGGGCTATGTTGCGCTCCCAGGGATGCTCAGTGGGACTGTGCTGGGATCCAGGGATGCTCAGTGGGGCTGTGCCACGCTCCAGGGATCCAGGGATGCTCGGTGGGGCTGTGCCATTCTCCAGGGATCCAGGGATGCTCAGTGGGGCTGTGCCACGCTCCAGGGATCCAGGGATGCTCGGTGGGGCTGTGCCATTCTCCAGGGATCCAGGGATGCTCAGCGGGGCTGTGCCACGCTCCAGGGATCCAGGGATGCTCGGTGGGGCTGTGCCATTCTCCAGGGATCCAGGGATGCTCAGTGGGGCTGTGCCACGCTCCAGGGATCCAGGGATGCTCAGTGGGGCTGTGCCACGCTCCAGGGATCCAGGGATGCTCAGTGGGGCTGTGCCACGCTCCAGGGATCCAGGGATGCTCGGTGGGGCAGTGCTACGCTCCAGGGATGCTCAGTGGGGCTGTGCCACGCTCCAGGGATCCAGGGATGCTCAGTGGGGCTGTGCCACGCTCCAGGGATCCAGGGATGCTCGGTGGGGCAGTGCTACGCTCCAGGGATGCTCAGTGGGGCTGTGCCATGCTCCAGGGATCCAGGGATGCTCAGTGGGGCTGTGCTGCGCTCCAGGGATGCTTAGTGGGGTCTGCCACACTCCGGGGATCCAGGGATGCTCGGTGGGGCTGTGCCACATTCCAGGGATCCAGGGATGCTTGGTGGGGCTATGTTGCGCTCCCAGGGATGCTCAGTGGGACTGTGCTGGGATCCAGGGATGCTCAGTGGGGCTGTGCCACGCTCCAGGGATCCAGGGATGCTCGGTGGGGCTGTGCCATTCTCCAGGGTTCCAGGGATGCTCAGTGGGGCTGTGCCACGCTCCAGGGATCCAGGGATGCTCAGTGGGGCTGTGCCACGCTCCAGGGATCCAGGGATGCTCGGTGGGGCTGTGCCACGCTCCAGGGATCCAGGGATGCTCGGTGGGGCAGTGCTACGCTCCAGGGATGCTCAGTGGGGCTGTGCCATGCTCCAGGGATCCAGGGATGCTCGGTGGGGCTGTGCCACGCTCCAGGGATGCTCAGTGGGGCTGTACCATGCTCTAGGGAGCCAGGGATGCTCAGTGGGACTGTGCTGGGATCCACGGATCCAGGGATGCTCAGTGGGGCTGTGCCACACTCCAGGGATGCTCTGTAGGGTTGTGCCGCACTCCGGGGATGCTCCATAGGGCTGTGCCACACTCCAGGGATGCTCCGTAGGGTTGTGCCACACTCCGGGGATGCTCCATAGGGCTGTGCCACACTCCAGGGATGCTCCGTAGGGTTGTGCCACACTCCAGGGATGCTCCGTAGGGCTGTGCCACACTTAGGGATCCATGGATGCTCGGTGGGGCTAAGCAGCGTTCTGGAGGCCTGGCGATGCTCCAGGGGGTCGTACCACGCGCCGGGGATGCTGGAGGATCTGTGCCGCACTCCAAGGGCTCGGGGATGCCGGAGGGGGGGCTCCAGCGCCGGGGGCTGTTTGTACCCCTGCACCCCGCGACGTGGGGCAGGCGAGGTGCGTGGCTCACCGAGTCTTTGTTTGTGCTTTTCCGCAGAACGCGCCCTGCGTCCTCTTCGCCGCCCGCCATGCCAGCGCCGCCACGGTAAGAGGAGCCCCCGCGGCTGTTTCCCCACCTCGGTGGTGCCGGCGTGGGGAGCGCAGGCTCGGCTCACGGCTCCCTCTTCCCAGAACCTGAAAGATGTCCTGGCCAGCATGATCCCCAAGGAGCAGGCGAAGATCAAGAGCTTCAGGCAGCAGCACGGCAGCACGGCCATCGGCCAGATCACGGTGGACATGGTGAGTGGGAGACGCCGGCTCCTCACCGGGGCCGCCGGGATGTGCCGCGGCCGGTAACGCCGCCTTCCGCCCTCTCCTAGGTGTATGGTGGGATGAGGGGCATGAAGGGGCTGATCTACGAGACGTCTGTGCTGGATCCTGATGAGGTAGGGCCTGATCCTGCCCCGCTCGGCCCCCCGCCTGACGCGGGCGATGCCGCAGCGGGTGACGGTTGTGCCGGGGACGCTTTTAGGGCATCCGTTTCCGCGGCTACAGCATCCCCGAGTGCCAGAAGCTGCTGCCCAAAGCCGCGGGGGGAGAGGAGCCGCTGCCCGAGGGGCTTTTCTGGCTGCTGGTGACGGGCGAGGTGCCCACGCAGGAGCAGGTAACGGGGGAGCTGCCGGGGTCGGGGAGAGGCCGGCGACGCCGTGTGGCTGTCCCCGTGGCTCAGCCGCGTCCGTGTGTCTCCCGCAGGCGAGCTGGTTGTCCCGCGAGTGGGCTCGGCGCGCGGCGCTGCCTTCCCACGTGGTGACCATGCTGGATAACTTCCCCACCAACCTGCACCCCATGTCGCAGCTGAGCGCCGCCATCACCGCCCTCAACAGCGAGAGCAAGTTCGCTCGCGCCTACGCCGACGGCATCCACCGCGCCAAGTACTGGGAGGTACGGGAGTGCTGGGAGAGGCGAAGCCGCCCCAGGTCGGCGCGGGAGTTTTGTGGGGGGCCCGGCAGCCGCTCCCATCTCGTTCCCTGCCCTGTCCCAGTTCGTCTACGAGGACGCCATGGATCTGATCGCCAAGCTGCCCTGCGTGGCCGCCAAGATCTACCGCAACCTCTACCGCGAGGGCAGCAGCATCGGGGCCATCGATCCCAACCTCGACTGGTCCCACAATTTCACCAACATGCTGGGTTACACCGACCCCCAGTTCATCGAGCTGATGCGTCTCTACCTCACCATCCACAGGTACCGGGTGGGACGGTTGAATGGTTGGACTCGATGAGCCAGTGGGTTTTTTCCAACCTAGTGATTCTATGATTCTATAACTCTACGGATCTACGATTCTGTGGTTCTATAATTCTAGGATTCTATGATTTTATGATTCTTACTTCTATGATTCTACGATTCTGTGATTCTATAATTCTATGATTCTATGATTCTTTGATTCTATGATTCTACAATTCTATGATTCTACGATTCTGTGATTCTATGTTTCCACGATTCTAGGATTCTATAATTTTATGATTCTTACTTCTATGATTCTACGATTCTGTGATTCTATAATTCTACGATTCTGTAATTCTATGATTCTTTTGTTCTACAATTCTACGATTCTATGATTCTATAATTCTATGATTCTACAATACTATGATTCTACAATTCTATGATCCTACGATTCTGTGATTCTATGTTTCCACGATTCTAGGATTCTATAATTCTAGAATTCTATGATTTTATGATTCTTACTTCTATGATTCTACGATTCTGTGATTCTATAATTCTACGATTCTATAATTCTATGATTCTATGATTCTTTAATTCTACGATTCTACGATTCTACAATTCTATGATTCTACAATTCTATAATTCTACGATTCTATGATTCTACGATTCTGTGATTCTACGATTCTGTGATTCTACGATTCTGTGATTCTACGATTCTGTGATTCTATGAGGCTGGGATGCGCCTGGGCTGCTCCAAGAGCGTCCCCAGGCACCGCGCGATGCGGCTGCACCAGGCTGAGAGCGTCCCCGGCTGCAGGGTGACCCCTGTGTCTGGGGGAGCCCTCCGTGGGGACAGGGGGGAGCCCTAACGTGTCCCCAACACCCCACAGCGACCACGAGGGGGGAAACGTGAGCGCCCACACCAGCCACCTGGTCGGCAGCGCCCTCTCCGATCCGTACCTCGCCTTTGCCGCTGCTATGAACGGGCTGGCCGGGCCTCTCCACGGCCTCGCTAACCAGGTGGGCACCTCTGCTCGTCCCTCCGTCCGTCTGTCCGTCTGTCTGGGCGCTGCTGTTCTCACCTCTGCCCTCGTTGTGCCCGCAGGAGGTGCTGCTCTGGCTGACCGACCTGCAGAAGGAGCTGGGCCAGGAGGTGTCGGATGAAAAGCTTCGGGATTTCATCTGGAACACGCTCAACTCCGGCCGGGTGAGTCGCGATGCCGCGTGTTGGCGTCACCGGAGCTGCGGTCACTCCGGATTCTGACCCTCCCCACCCCGATCCTCGCAGGTGGTTCCGGGCTACGGGCACGCGGTGCTGCGCAAGACGGATCCGCGCTACACGTGCCAGCGGGAATTCGCCCTTAAGCACCTCCCCAAGGATCCCCTCTTCAAACTGGTGGCGCAGCTCTACAAGATCGTCCCCAACGTGCTGCTGGAGCAGGGCAAGGCCAAGAACCCTTGGCCCAACGTGGACGCGCACAGCGGCGTCTTGCTGCAGGTGAGCCGGGGCGCGGCGCCCGCTGCGGCGCGGCTGCATGGTGGCCTTGACCCTCTTGCGTCCTCCTCTTCTCGCAGTATTACGGGATGAAGGAGATGAATTACTACACGGTGCTGTTCGGCGTGTCCCGCGCGCTGGGAGTCCTCTCGCAGCTCATCTGGAGCCGAGCGTTGGGGTTCCCGCTGGAGCGACCCAAATCCATGAGCACCAAGGGCCTCATGCAGCTCGTGGGCTACAAATCCGGCTGAAGAAGGGACGGGGGGGAACGCTGATTCCCCAGGGAACGCGGCGTTGCCGGGCGCCCCCGGACCCGCTCGGCACTCAACCCCTTCTCGAGCGCCAGCGGGGGCTCCTCGGGGGGCAAACGGAGCCCCTCCTCGTGCTCCTCTCCCCTCCTCGCAGCCCTGGGGTCCCCCCCTTGCCCCACAGAGCCCTCCCCGGTGAGGCTGTGGGGCGAGCGGGTACCCCTCTGCTGCTCCTCTCCCCTCCCTACAGCCCCGGGGTCCCCCCCTTGCCCCACAGACCCCTCCCCCGTGAGGCTGTGGGGCGAGTGGGGCCCCCCCTTCTCGCCACCTCCAGGGGGCAGAGGCAGAACTGGGGTCCCTCCTGCCCCACCTAGGGGGGTTCTGGGGGGTGAACGGAGCCCCCCCCTGCTGCTCCTCTCCCTTCCCCACAGCCCTGGGGTCTCCCCTGCCCCACAGCCTCTGTCCCAGCAAGGCTGGGGGGCTCTGGGGGGGCGAGTGGAGCTCCCCTTGCCTCTCCTCTCCCTTCCCCACAGTCCTGGGGTCCCCCCCTCGCCCTTCAGCCCCCTCCGCAGCGAGGTTGGGAGGGCGAGAGGAGCCCCCTTTTCCCCTCCCTTCTGCCCTGGGTTGGGGCGGGAGGTCAGAGGCAGCTGTAGGGTCCCCCCCTGTCCCGCAGCCCCCACCCCAGCGAGGCCGGGGGTCCCCTGCCCCCCCCCCAGCAGCACTGCGCACACTGGGCCCCCCCCAGGCCCCCCACTGCTGGGCTGGGGGCGTGGGTGAAGCCATGGGGAGAGACACCCCCCCCCCCAACCCCGTATCCCCCTTCTCCTTGAGGGGCTCAGTCCCGATCTGCGTCCGGGCCCCCCCCAAGCAGGGACTTGATACACTCCTTCCCGCCCCCCCCTCCGTGTTTGTGTGAACCCCGGTGTCCGATGCAGCCGGCGCCGGGCCCCCCCGCGCCCCCCAACCCTCGCGGGGATCGGCCACTTCCGTACAAACAACGAGAAAATGCAAAATAAATGTTTTTATTAACAAACCCACAGCCCCCCCGCCCCCCCCGGGCACGGTGTCGCTCCCAGAGGATTAGGGTTGGACTCGCTGAACCCGTGGGTCTTTACCAACCTGGTGATTCAATGATTCTATGATTTGGGGGGGGGGGGGGGGCTGGTGCCCTGTGTGATTTGTCTCAGCCCCCTGGCTCGGGGGGGGAGGTCTTTGCAGGCACTGGATGGGTCTGGGGGTCCCAGAATGAGGACACGAAGCCCCTCGCCCTTGGAAATTCTCTTTATTGGCCTGAGCAGCCCCTTCTTGGCAGCGTGGGGGGAGCCCCTGCCCTCCCCCGGGGTCCCTGTGGCCCTGGTGAAGCCGGAGCCCCCGCGATCCCGCACCGAAGGGAAGGGGAGTGGGATCCGCAGGAATTCGGGGTGGCCGGGGCCATCCTGGTCCCTGCGGGGTCTTAGGGGGCGGAGAGGGGGGGCATCTTTGTGTCCCCCGCCCTGTGCGTGCGACTTGTGCAAACTGCGGCGTCCGGTTTCCTCCCTGAATCATTCTCCTTCCCTTTTGCTCCTGGAAGAGCCGGAGAAGAAGGGGGCCCAGCAGCTGGACCCCGTCCTTCCCTTTCCTCACACAGGATCCGGCTGGGTTCTCCTGCCAGCCGGTGAAGCTGCCCTGGCAGCCTCGTAGAGGGGTTCAAAGGGACCAAAAGTGGAAAAAAAATAGCTCCCAAGAGCTAAAAACCAAAATTTAAAACCCAAATCAGCTGCAGCTACAAGGAGTCCGGTGCTAGGACGCAGCTCGGTGCCAGCAGCAGTGGGAGCTTCGTGCTCCAATAAATATTGCGGGTGGCAGAGTCCACGGCGGCGCCGGCCTCACGTCTGGTGAACTTCGTGGAACATGAGCTCCCGTGGGATTCGCGTCTCCGGGCCGAAGCTCTTGGTCGCCCGGCGCTCGAAGGCCGCCACCATCTGCTTGACCACCTCGTCGAAGAAGACGGTGGCCAACTGCGAGTGGAGCAGGGAGCGGAACTCGAAGGAGATCTGAGAAAGGGGGAGAGCGGGTGGCGTCAGCCCCTGGCAGCTGGGATCCCCGGTTCCTCCGCGCCGGCGCGGGGCCTCACCGAGAAATCCACGGTGCTGGTGCGAGGGTAGCCGGGAATACCGGGGCTGAAGCGCCAGTTCGTCTCCAGGTGGTTGAAGAGCCGCCCGTCGGTGCAGACGGCCTGGAAACAAGGATCAGCCGGTTAGAGCATCCCGTGAACGCAACCGGAGCCGCGGCTCATCCCACTGCGCTCACCTTAACGAGGTGCGGTCGGACGAGGGTGACGATGGACGTGTAGCGCTCCAGCACCGGCGGGAAGCCGACTTCCAGCTGAGCCTTGAGGTGACCGCTCCGTTTGGAAACCACCACGGATTTCTTGCACCAGGGCACGAAGTTCTTGTAGTCCTCCACGTTGGAGACCACGTCGTACATCTCCTGCATGGAATACCTGCGGGCGCGGCGAGCGTTGGCAGCCGAGGACGCCAACCGGGACGTCCCCGCTGCCCGGTAAACGCCGCACCTACCCGATGATGCGCCGCTCCGAGTATTCCTTCCGCTTGTTGGTGAGGTTGAGGAAGGAGCGGCTGGGCTGGGCCCGTGGCTCCCACTCGGCACCGCTCGCCGGCCGGCCGAGCCGGCTCAGCCGGAGGCCGCACAGGGCTGTGTGCCTGAGCCAAAGATAAGCGTGAGGAGAGGAGCCGTGACCGGAGACCCCAGGTTCCTTCTGGAGCTGCCTCCATCCCTCTGGACAAGGAGCAGCCCCAAGGTTTGGGGGATCAGGGTGATGTGGGTGCCCACAACCGGCTCCCTGGGATGGTGGGAGAGGCCGGGGAGTCCGAATGTGTCTGGAAGCGCTGCCAGCGCTGCCGTTGCGCAAGAGAAGGAAAGCCGGGGAAACCTGACCTCGGGGACACCTAATCCGGACCAGGAACGCGTGGATAACTGCCTGCTCCCCCTGTGGCCCCTCCTGGCTCTGCCCAGCCCCACACCGGGCACTGGGCCCTCCTCCGGCCCCAGCTCATCCCTCGAGCACGGGGACAGGCCGAGGGGGCACAGGCGGCATCGCCAGCGCTGGAGCCGCAGGGACAGCAGCGGGATCCTCCCACGGTGCCACCACTGGTCCCTTCAGCTTCATCCCGCCACGCACCAGGAAGGTGATGGCTTGGGTACGGTGGCAGTGGGCTCCGACACAGCTTCCCATTCATAGAATCAGAGAATCACCAGGTTGGAAAAGACCCGTCAGATCATCGAGTCCAACCATTCCCATCAATCACTAACCCATGTCCCTCAGCACCTCGTCCACCCGTCCCTTAAACCCCTCAGGGAAGGGGACTCAACCCCCTCCCTGGGCAGCCTCTGACACTGCCCAATGACCCTTTCTCTATAATTTTTTTTCCTAATGTCCAGCCTGACCCTCCCCTGGTGGAGCTTGAGGCCATTCCCTCTCATCCTGTCCCCTGTCCCTTGGGAGAAGAGCCCAGCTCCCTCCTCTCCACAACCTCCTCTCAGGGAGTTGCAGAGAGCAATGAGGTCTCCCCTCAGCCTCCTCTTCTCCAGGATAAACACCCCCAGCTCTCTCAGCTGCTCCTCTTCTTCTCCAGCCCCCTCACCAGCTTCGTTGCTCTTCTCTGGACTCGCTCCAGAGCCTCAACATCCTCCTTGTGGTGTGGGGCCCACAACTGACCCCAGGATTCGGGGAGCGGTCACCCCAGTGCTCTCAGTGCGGGTGTTTTTAGCCGCAGCGGCGCAGCTCCAGGCCTTCTTGGCCACCCGGGAAGAAAGATCCCGGTTCTGCCAGGAGCCATCGGCAGAGCCACCCGGGACGCTCGGCAGCCCCGTGGTCACGGCACAGCCGGCAGCACCGGGCCAGGCTGACGGGGCCGAGCTCCACGGGCGTCCCGGGAGCGGCGCTGAGGCCCGGTACCGGTACCGCTGAAGCTGTTGTGGGTGCCGGTGAGGCTGGCGGTGGTGCCGGTGAAGGCGGAGATGCCAGTGAAGCTGCTCCGGAGCCAAGCGGTCCTCGAACGGGCAGAGATCGGGGCCTCCGCTCGCCCACAAACCGGGACACCGGCGACGGAGCCGCTGACGTCGTGCTGGGTCCAAGGACGAGCGGGCAACGGGCCGGCCCCGCGCCCGTGACACGGTCCAACGCCGGGATAACGGCCCCTCCCTCTGTCGGTACCGTCCCTGCGGTGTCCCCGCCCCGGGCCGGGCTCCCCCCGCGATCCCCGGGGCCACCGTTACCCCTCCCGGTCCCTCCGTGTCTCCCCGCTCCCAGCCCGGCCCGGTCGCGGCGGGCAGGGACCGGACGGCGCCCGCCGGTACTCACCTCCCGGGCGTGGCCGCCGCCGCCCGCAGCCGCTGCCGCGTCCCGAGCTGCAGGGCCCCGCGGAGCCGCCGGGCCGCCATCCCCGGCCCCGGGCCCCGCTCCGCCCGCCCCGGCGCCGCCGCGTGACGTCACCGCGTCGCCATGGCGCCCGCGCGCGTCACCAGCAGGCGGGAGGGAGGGCGGGGAGGGGGCACGGCCCCCTGCGCGGGGCACGACGGGAAATGTAGTCCTCGCGCGCGACGCCCGCCGGGAGCTGTAGGCAGAGAGCGCTGCTGCAATGGGAAGTGACGTCAAAGGCGCGCGGTGCGTCATGGGAAATGTAGTCCCGTCTCGGCGACCCCCAGCCGCCGCCCGGGGCTCCCCGGCCCCGCCGGTGCCGCCGCGGTCCCTGCTCGCAGACAGAAGCCCCGGCGGGGTCTGGCGGCTCCCCGGGTCCGGCGATGTGGGCCTCCGCTCCTCGTGTAACCCCGAGAGCCCCGACGCCTCGCCCTGCCCCGGGCAGCGCTGAGCTGGGGCGAACCGGGAATCCCCGGTGGAGCCCGATGGCCGGTGCTCTCACCGGATTGGGCGTTATTTCCCAGCAGGCGATGGATGCGGGGCGGGCGGTGGTGCTGCGAGGGGCTGGGGAGTGGGCAGGGATGGCCCCGTCCTGCGCGGCCTGGTCGGTGAACAGCCTGACCCGCCGGCAGAGCTCCATCCAGCACGGCCCTGTCCCACCGGCAGCCCCACCGAGCACAGCCCGAGCCCATCGGCAGCCCTGAACCCATCAACATCCCCGTCCAGTGCAGCCCCATCCCCACCAACAGCGCCATCCAGCACAGACTGAGCCCATCAACAGCCCTGATCCCAACAGCCCCATCCAGCAGAGCTTGAGCCCACCAACAGCCCCCATCCCATCAACACCCTCATCCAGCACAGCTCCATCCAGCAGAGCCCCATCCCACCAACAGCCCCATCGAGCACAGCCCGAGCCCATCAACAGCCCTGATCCCATCAACAGCCCCATCCAGTGTAGCCTGAGCCCATTGATAGCCCCATCCCATAAACAGCCCCATCCAGCATAGCCTGAGCCCACCAACAGCCCCATCCCATCAACAGCCCCATCCAGCACAGCTCCATCCAGCAGAGCCCCATCCCACCAACAGCCCTGTCCTACCGACAGCCTCATCGAGCACAGCCCGAGCCCATCAACAGCCCTGATCCCATCAACAGCCCCATCCAGTGTAGCCTGAGCCCACCAACAGCCCCATCCCATCAACAGCCCCATCCAGCACAGCTCCATCCAGCAGAGCCCCATCCCACCAACAGCCCTGTCCTACCGACAGCCTCATCGAGCACAGCCCGAGCCCATCAACAGCCCTGATCCCATCAACAGCCCCATCCAGCACAGACTGAGCCCACCGACAGCCTCATCCCATCAACAGCCCCATCCAGCACAGACTGAGCCCACCGACAGCCTCATCCCATCAACAGCCCTGTCCAGCACAGACTGAGCCCACCGATAGCCCCATCCCATCAACAGCCCCGTCCAGCATAGCCTGAGCCCACCGACAGCCTCATCCCATCAACAGCCCCATCCAGCACAGACTGAGCCCACCGACAGCCCCATCCCATCAACAGCCCCATCCAGCACAGACTGAGTCCATCGAGAGCTCCATCCAGCAGAGCCCCATCCCACCGACAGCCCCATCCCACTGACAGCCCCATCAGGCACAGCCCGAGCCCATCAAGAGCCTCATCCCACTGACAGCTCTGTCCCATCAACAGTCTCATCCAGCACAGCCCCATCCCACCAACAGCCTCGTCCAGCAGAGCATGAGCCCACCGACACCCCAGAGAGCCTGATCCCCCGAAGGTCAACGTCACCAGCAGCCCAGGGAGCAGGAGGCTCTTGCCTGCGTCCTGCGTGCTCCCGAGAGCCGGCAGGGCCGTGGCCCCGCAGGGCCGTAGGCAGCAGGCAGAGCTGTCCCGGCCCCGTTACCGGTCCCAGGGTCCGGTTTAGCCGAGGCAGCAGGTAGCGGGAAGGGGAGCTGAGCTGGCGGATGGTACCAGGCCTGGTTCCAACTGGGAAGAGCCCGTTCCTCTCCCACTGCAGCTCCGGTCCCGGTGCCATACGGTGGGAACGGTCACAGCTGAGTGTCCTGAGCCCTGCAGCCCCAGTACGGAATGGTGGGGTGCACTGGGTCTGTGCCCACTGACGGTACCGGGGCTCCGGTTCCAGCTAGAGGGAGGCTGTTCTCCCCCCGCTGCAGCCCCAGTACCGAGCGGAAGGGAGGGTCCCGTCCAGGTGCTGGTGGGCTGAGTCCCGGTACCGGGTGCCTTAAGCCCTGCAGAACGATTATCAGGGACCCCATGACCTCTGGCCCCGGTGCCCGTGGGCTTAACCCCAGTGCTGGGTGCCCTGAGCCCTGCAGAACCGGTACCGGGTACCCCACACCCTGCAGCCCCAGTGCCTGGGGAGGCTGAGCCCCAGTACCAGGTAAGCCAAGCGTTACAGCCCCGGTACCGGGAAGGGTCCCATACAGGTTCCCGTGCCCTGCAGCCCCGGGACCGGGAAGGGTCTCATACAGGTTCCCGTGCCCTGCAGCCCCGGGACCGGGAAGGGTCCCATACAGGTTCCCGTGCCCTACAGCCCCGGGACCGGGAAGGGTCCCATACAGGTTCCCGTGCCCTGCAGCCCCGGGACCGGTACCGGGAAGGTTCCCATACAGGTTCCCGTGCCCTGCAGCCCCGGGACCGGTACCGGGAAGGGTCCCATACAGGTTCCCGTGCCCTGCAGCCCCGGGACCGGTACGGGGAAGGGTCCCATACAGGTTCCCGTGCCCTGCAGCCCCGGTACCGATACCGGGAAGGGTCCCATACAGGTTCCCGTGCCCTACAGCCCCGGTACCGGTACCGGGAAGGTTCCCATACAGGTTCCCGTGCCCTGCAGCCCCGGGACCGGTACGGGGAAGGGTCCCATACAGGTTCCCGTGCCCTGCAGCCCCGGTACCGGTACCAGGAAGGGTCCCATACAGGTTCCCGTGCCCTACAGCCCCGGGACCGGTACCGGGAAGGGTCCCATACAGGTTCCCGTGCCCTGCAGCCCCGGTACCGGTACCGGGAAGGGTCCCATACAGGTTCCTGTGCCCTACAGCCCCGGTACCGGGAAGGGTCCCATACAGGTTCCCGTGCCCTGCAGCCCCGGTACCGGTACCGGGAAGGTTCCAATACAGGTTCCCGTGCCCTACAGCCCCGGTACCGGTACCGGGAAGGGTCCCATACAGGTTCCCGTGCCCTACAGCCCCGGTACCGGTACCGGGAAGGGTCCCATACAGGTTCCCGTGCCCTGCAGCCCTGGTACCGGTACCGGGAAGGGTCCCATACAGGTTCCTGTGCCCTACAGCCCCGGTACCGGGAAGGGTCCCATACAGGTTCCCGTGCCCTACAGCCCCGGTACCGGGAAGGGTCCCATACAGGTTCCCGTGCCCTGCAGCCCCGGTACCGGTACCGGGAAGGGTCCCATACAGGTTCCCGTGCCCTGCAGCCCCGGTACCGGTACCGGGAAGGTTCCAATACAGGTTCCCGTGCCCTGCAGCCCCGGTACCGGTACCGGGAAGGGTCCCATACAGGTTCCCGTGCCCTGCAGCCCCGGTACCGGTACCGGGAAGGGTCCCATACAGGTTCCCGTGCCCTACAGCCCCGGTACCGGTACCGGGAAGGTTCCCATACAGGTTCCCGTGCCCTGCAGCCCCGGGACCGGTACGGGGAAGGGTCCCATACAGGTTCCCGTGCCCTGCAGCCCCGGTACCGGTACCAGGAAGGGTCCCATACAGGTTCCCGTGCCCTACAGCCCCGGGACCGGTACCGGGAAGGGTCCCATACAGGTTCCCGTGCCCTGCAGCCCCGGTACCGGTACCGGGAAGGGTCCCATACAGGTTCCTGTGCCCTACAGCCCCGGTACCGGGAAGGGTCCCATACAGGTTCCCGTGCCCTGCAGCCCCGGTACCGGTACCGGGAAGGTTCCAATACAGGTTCCCGTGCCCTACAGCCCCGGTACCGGTACCGGGAAGGGTCCCATACAGGTTCCCGTGCCCTACAGCCCCGGTACCGGTACCGGGAAGGGTCCCATACAGGTTCCCGTGCCCTGCAGCCCTGGTACCGGTACCGGGAAGGGTCCCATACAGGTTCCTGTGCCCTACAGCCCCGGTACCGGGAAGGGTCCCATACAGGTTCCCGTGCCCTACAGCCCCGGTACCGGGAAGGGTCCCATACAGGTTCCCGTGCCCTGCAGCCCCGGTACCGGTACCGGGAAGGGTCCCATACAGGTTCCCGTGCCCTGCAGCCCCGGTACCGGTACCGGGAAGGTTCCAATACAGGTTCCCGTGCCCTGCAGCCCCGGTACCGGTACCGGGAAGGGTCCCATACAGGTTCCCGTGCCCTGCAGCCCCGGTACCGGTACCGGGAAGGGTCCCATACAGGTTCCCGTGCCCTACAGCCCCGGTACCGGTACCGGGAAGGGTCCCATACAGGTTCCCGTGCCCTACAGCCCCGGTACCGGTACCGGGAAGGTTCCAATACAGGTTCCCGTACCCTGCAGCCCCGGTACCGGTACCGGGAAGGGTCCCAGGCGGGTTCCCCGAGCCCTGCCGCCCCGGTACCGGGTGCCCCGAGCCGGGTGCCCGTCCCCTCGGCCCCTGCAGCCCCGGCGGTGGCGGCGGGCGGCGCTGCGGCCCCGGTGCAGCCGCCGTTCCCGGTTTCCGCGCGGGCGCAGCCGCCGCCGCCGCCGCTTCCCCCGCCCCGCCCGAGCGGAGCCGGAGCCGCCGATGCCGGGACGTGGGCGCTGAGCGCGGCCCCGAGATGGGGATCCTCAGCATCACCGACCAGGTACGGAGCCGCCGCCGGGCGCCGCCGGCCCGGGCAGCGCCGCCACGCCAGCCCGGGGACGCGCGGCCTGCACCGGGCCCGGGCCGCGACCCAACCGAGCCCCGCGCCGGAGCACAGAGCCGGCCCCGAAATCCCGGCCCCAGCATCCCAGCTCCGGCCCCGAAATCCCGGCCCCGAATTCCCAGCCCCAGCCCCAGAATTCCAGCTCCAGCCCTGGCCCCAAAACCCCAGCCCCAAGCCCATCCTTGCAGCCCCGGCCCCAAAATCCCGGCCCCGAATTCCCAGCCCCCGAGTTCCAGACCCGAAATCACAGCCCTAGCCCCAGAATCCCAGCCCCAGCTCCAACTCCAGCCCCAGAATCCCAGCCCCAGCTCCAACTCCAGCCCCAGAATCCCAGCCCCAAGCCCATCCTTGCAGCCCCAACTCCAAAATCCCAGCTCCAGCCCCGGCCCCACAAACCCAGTTCCAAAATCCCAGCCCCAAGCCCATCCTTGCAGCCCCAACTTCAAGATCCCAGCCCTGGCTCCATCCTTGCAGCTCTGGCCCCAATATCCCGGCCCCAAATTCCCAGCCCCCGAGTTCCAGACCCGAAATCCCAGCCCCGGCCCCAAAATCCCAGCCCCAAGCCCATCCTTGCAGCCCCAACTCCAAGATCCCAGCTCCAGCCCCGGCCCCAGAAACCCAGCTCCAAAATCCCAGCCCCAAAATCCTAGTCCTCATCCCCAGAATCCCAGCCCCAAGCTCATCCTTGCAGCCCCAACTCCAAAATCCCAGCTCCAGCCCCGGCCCCAAAAACCCAGCTCCAAAATCCCAGCCCCAAACCCATCCTTGCAGCCCCAACTCCAAGATCCCAGCTCCAGCCCTGGCCTCAAAAACCCAGCTCCAAAATCCCAGCCCCAAAATCCTAGCCCCAAGCCCATCCTTGCAGCTCCAGCCCCAAAATTCAGGCCCCGAAATCCTTGCCCTGGCCCCAAAACCCCAGCCCCAAGCCCATCCTTGCAGCCCCGGCCCCAAAATCCCAGCCCCGAATTCCCAGCCCCCGAGTTCCAGACCCGAAATCCCAGCCCTAGCCCCAAAATCCCAGCCCCAGCTCCAACTCCAGCCCCAGAATCCCAGCCCCAAGCCCATCCTTGCAGCCCCAACTCCAAGATCCCAGCCCCGAATTCCCAGCCTCCGAGTTCCAGACCCGAAATCCCAGCCCTAGCCCCAAAATCCCAGCTCCAGCTCCAACTCCAGCCCCAGAATCCCAGCCCCAAGCCCATCCTTGCAGCCCCAACTCCAAAATCCCAGCTCCAGCCCCGGCCCCACAAACCCAGTTCCAAAATCCCAGCCCCAAGCCCATCCTTGCAGCCGCAACTTCAAGATCCCAGCCCTGGCTCCATCCTTGCAGCTCTGGCCCCAATATCCCGGCCCCAAATTCCCAGCCCCCGAGTTCCAGACCCGAAATCCCAGCCCCGGCCCCAAAATCCCAGCCCCAAGCCCATCCTTGCAGCCCCAACTCCAAGATCCCAGCTCCAGCCCCGGCCCCAGAAACCCAGCTCCAAAATCCCAGCCCCAAAATCCTGGTCCTCATCCCCAGAATCCCAGCCCCAAGCTCATCCTTGCAGCCCCAACTCCAAAATCCCAGCTCCAGCCCCGGCCCCAAAAACCCAGCTCCAAAATCCCAGCCCCAAACCCATCCTTGCAGCCCCAACTCCAAGATCCCAGCTCCAGCCCTGGCCTCAAAAACGCAGCTCCAAAATCCCAGCCCCCAAATCCTAGCCCCAAGCCCATCCTTGCAGCTCCAGCCCCTAAATTCAGGCCCCGAAATCCTTGCCCTGGCCCCAAAACCCCAGCCCCAAGCCCATCCTTGCAGCCCCGGCCCCAAAATCCCGGCCCCGAATTCCCAGCCCCCGAGTTCCAGACCCGAAATCCCAGCCCTAGCCCCAAAATCCCAGCCCCAGCTCCAACTCCAGCCCCAGAATCCCAGCCCCAAGCCCATCCTTGCAGCCCCAACTCCAAAATCCCAGCCCCGAATTCCCAGCCTCCGAGTTCCAGACCCGAAATCCCAGCCCTAGCCCCAAAATCCCAGCTCCAGCTCCAACTCCAGCCCCAGAATCCCAGCCCCAAGCCCATCCTTGCAGCCCCAACTCCAAAATCCCAGCTCCAGCCCCGGCCCCACAAACCCAGTTCCAAAATCCCAGCCCCAAGCCCATCCTTGCAGCCGCAACTTCAAGATCCCAGCCCTGGCTCCATCCTTGCAGCTCTGGCCCCAATATCCCGGCCCCAAATTCCCAGCCCCCGAGTTCCAGACCCGAAATCCCAGCCCCGGCCCCAAAATCCCAGCCCCAAGCCCATCCTTGCAGCCCCAACTCCAAGATCCCAGCTCCAGCCCCGGCCCCAGAAACCCAGCTCCAAAATCCCAGCCCCAAAATCCTGGTCCTCATCCCCAGAATCCCAGCCCCAAGCTCATCCTTGCAGCCCCAACTCCAAAATCCCAGCCCTGGCTCCATCCTTGCAGCTCTGGCCCCAATATCCTGGCCCCAAATTCCCAGCCCCCGAGTTCCAGACCCGAAATCCCAGCCCCGGCCCCAAAATCCCAGCCCCAAGCCCATCCTTGCAGCCCCAACTCCAAGATCCCAGCTCCAGCCCCGGCCCCAGAAACCCAGCTCCAAAATCCCAGCCCCAAAATCCTGGTCCTCATCCCCAGAATCCCAGCCCCAAGCTCATCCTTGCAGCCCCAACTCCAAAATCCCAGCTCCAGCCCCGGCCCCAAAAACCCAGCTCCAAAATCCCAGCCCCAAACCCATCCTTGCAGCCCCAACTCCAAGATCCCAGCTCCAGCCCTGGCCTCAAAAACCCAGCTCCAAAATCCCAGCCCCCAAATCCTAGCCCCAAGCCCATCCTTGCAGCTCCAGCCCCAAAATTCAGGCCCCGAAATCCTTGCCCTGGCCCCAAAACCCCAGCCCCAAGCCCATCCTTGCAGCCCCGGCCCCAAAATCCCGGCCCCAAATTCCCAGCCCCCAAGTTCCAGACCCGAAATCCCAGCCCTAGCCCCAAAATCCCAGCCCCAGCTCCAACTCCAGCCCCAGAATCCCAGCCCCAAGCCCATCCTTGCAGCCCCAACTCCAAGATCCCAGCTCCAGCCCCGGCCCCACAAACCCAGTTCCAAAATCCCAGCCCCAAAATCCTGGCCCTCATCCCCAGAATCCCAGCCCCAAGCTCATCCTTGCAGCCCCAAGTCCAAAATCCTAGCCCTGGCTCCATCCTTGCAGCTCTGGCCCCAATATCCCGGCACCAAATTCCCAGCCCCCGAGTTCCAGACCCGAAATCCCAGCCCCGGCCCCAAAATCCCAGCCCCAAGCCCATCCTTGCAGCCCCAACTCCAAGATCCCAGCCCTGGCTCCATCCTTGCAGCTCTGGCCCCAATATCCCGGCCCCAAATTCCCAGCCCCCGAGTTCCAGACCCGAAATCCCAGCCCCGGCCCCAAAATCCCAGCCCCAAGCCCATCCTTGCAGCCCCAACTCCAAAATCCCGGCCCCGAATTCCCAGCCTCCGAGTTCCAGACCCGAAATCCCAGCCCTAGCCCCAAATTCCCAGCCCCAGCTCCAACTCCAGCCCCAGAATCCCAGCCCCAAGCCCATCCTTGCAGCCCCAACTCCAAAATCCCAGCTCCAGCCCCGGCCCCACAAACCCAGTTCCAAAATCCCAGCCCCAAGCCCATCCTTGCAGCCCCAACTCCAAGATCCCAGCTCCAGCCCCGGCCCCAGAAACCCAGCTCCAAAATCCCAGCCCCAAAATCCTGGTCCTCATCCCCAGAATCCCAGCCCCAAGCTCATCCTTGCAGCCCCAACTCCAAAATCCCAGCTCCAGCCCCGGCCCCAAAAACCCAGCTCCAAAATCCCAGCCCCAAACCCATCCTTGCAGCCCCAACTCCAAAATCCCAGCTCCAGCCCCGGCCCCACAAACCCAGTTCCAATATCCCAGCCCCAAGCCCATCCTTGCAGCCCCAACTCCAAGATCCCAGCCCTGGCTCCATCCTTGCAGCTCTGGCCCCAATATCCCGGCCCCAAATTCCCAGCCCCCGAGTTCCAGACCTGAAATCCCAGCCCCGGCCCCAAAATCCCAGCCCCAAGCCCATCCTTGCAGCCCCAACTCCAAGATCCCAGCTCCAGCCCCAGCCCCAGAAACCCAGCTCCAAAATCCCAGCCCCAAAATCCTAGTCCTCATCCCCAGAATCCCAGCCCCAAGCTCATCCTTGCAGCCCCAACTCCAAAATCCCAGCTCCAGCCCCGGCCCCAAAAACCCAGCTCCAAAATCCCAGCCCCAAACCCATCCTTGCAGCCCCAACTCCAAGATCCCAGCTCCAGCCCTGGCCTCAAAAACCCAGCTCCAAAATCCCAGCCCCAAAATCCTAGCCCCAAGCCCATCCTTGCAGCTCCAGCCCCAAAATTCAGGCCCCGAAATCCTTGCCCTGGCCCCAAAACCCCAGCCCCAAGCCCGTCCTTGCAGCTCCAGCCCCAAAATCCCGGCCCCGAATTCCCAGCCCCCAAGTTCCAGACCCGAAATCCCAGCCCTAGCCCCAAAATCCCAGCCCCAGCTCCAACTCCAGCCCCAGAATCCCAGCCCCAAGCCCATCCTTGCAGCCCCAACTCCAAGATCCCAGCTCCAGCCCCGGCCCCAAAAACCCAGCTTCAAAATCCCAGCCCCAAAATCCTAGCCCCAAGCTCATCCTTGCAGCTCCAGCCCCTAAATTCCGGCCCCGAATTCCCAGCCCCCGAGTTCCAGACCCAAAATCCCAGCCCTGGCCCCAAAATCCCAGCCCCAGCTCCAGCCTCAGCCCCAGAATCCCAGCCCCAAGCCCATCCTTGCAGCCCCAAATCCAAAATCCCAGCCCTGGCTCCATCCTTGCAGCCCCGGCCCCAAAATCCCGGCCCCGAATTCCCAGCCCCCGAGTTCCAGACCTGAAATCCCAGCCCTGATCCCAAAATCCCAGCCCCAGCTCCAGCCTCGGCCCCAGAATCCCAGCCCCAAGCCCATCCTTGCAGCCCCAACTCCTAAATCCCAGCCCTAGCTCCATCCTTGCAGCCCCGGTCCCAAAATCCCGGAGCCAAAATCCCAGCCCTAGCCCCAAAATCCCAGCCCCAGCTCCAGCCCCGGCCCCAGAATCCCAGCCCCAAGCGCATCCTTGCAGCCCCAACACCAAGATCCCAGCTCCAGCCCCGGCCTCAAAAACCCCGCTCCAAAATCCCAGCCCCAAGCCCATCTTTGCAGCTCCAGCCCCAAAATTCCGGCCCCGAAATCCTGGCCCTGGCCCTAAAAGCCCAGCCCCAAGCCCATCCTTGCAGCCCCAACTCCAAGATCCCAGCTCCAGCCATGGCCCCAAAACCCAGCACCAAAATCCCAGCCCCCAAATCCCAGCCCCAAGCCCATCCTTGCAGCTCCAACTCCAAAATCCCAGCCCTAGCTCCATCCTTGCAGCCTCGGCCCCAAAATCCCGGCCTCGAAATCCCAGCCCTAGCCCCAAAATCCCAGCCCCAGCTCCAGCCCCGGCGCCAGAATCCCAGTCCCAAACCCATCCTTGCAGCCCCAACTCCAAGATCCCAGCTCCAGCCCCCGCCCCAAAAACCCAGCACCAAAATCCCAGCCCCCAAATCCCAGCCCCAAGCCCGTCCTTGCAGCTCCAGCCCCAAAATTCCGGCCCCGAAATCCTGGCCCTGGCCCCAAAACCCCAGCCCGAGGCCCATTCTTGCAGCCCCAGCCCCAAAACCCTGGCCCCGGCCCCAAAATCCCGGCCCCAGCTCCAGCCCTGGCCCCAAAATCCCAGCCCCAAAATCCCAGTCCCAACTCCAGTCCCAGAATCCCAGCCCCAAGCCCATCCTTGCAGCCCCAGCCCCGAAATCCCATCCCCGTTCTTGCAGCCCCAGCCCCAAACCCAAAATCCCAACTCCAAAATCCCAGCTCCAGAATCTCGGGCCCAAATTCCTGGCCCCGAAACTCCAGACCTGAAATCCCAGCCCCAACTCCAGTCTCAGCACCAAATTCCTGGCCCCAAAATCCCAGCCCTGAATTTCCAGCCCTGGCCTGAAAAACCCAGCCCCAAAACCATCTTTGCAGCCCCAGCTCTGAAATACTAGCCCCTGCCCCAAAATCCCGGCCCCAAATTTTAGGAGCATGATTTAGGGATTGGTGGGAATGGTTGGACTCGACGATCCAGTGGGTCTCTTCCAACCTGGTTATTCTGTGATTCTGTGATTCTGTGAAATTCCCAGCCTCGGCCCCAAAATCCCAGCCCCAAGCCCATCCTTGCAGCCCCATCCTTGCACCCCCGGCCCCGCAGCTCCAGCCCTGCGGGAACAAGGAGGGACTCCTAGGGGGCAGCTTTGGGGGGGGGGTGTCTCCAGCCCCATTTTGGGGTCACTTTTGAGGTGCAGAGGGTCGCCAGCCCAGTTTTGGGGTGCCTCCTGGGGTGCAGTGTGCCCCCAGCCCTATTTATGTGGTACCTCTCAGCTCCCAGGATGCCCCTGGCCCTGTTTCGGGGACCATCCTGGGGCACAGGGAGTCCCTAGTGCCGTTTTGGGGATCCTTTTGGGGTGCAGGGCATCCCCAGTGCCATTTTGGGGACCCTTTGGAGGCACAGGGTGCCCCCAGCCCTGTTTTGGGGACCTTCCAGGGGCACAGGGTGTCCCTGGCCCTGTCTTGGGAACCCTTGCAGATCACCAGGTGTCCCCATCAGGATTTGGAGACCCTTTTTGAATGCAGGGTGTCTCCAGTGTCATTTTGGGGTGCAAGACATCCTCAGTGCTGTTTTGGGGACCCTCGCAGGCTTCAAGCCGTCCCCAGCCCTGATACGGGGACCCTCCTGAGGTGCAGGGTGCCCTTGGCCCTGGTTTGGGGACCTTCATGGGGCACAGCGTGTCCCCAGTGTCGTTTCATGGATCCTTGTGGGGTGCTGGGTGTCCCCAGCACTATTTTGGGGACCATCTTGGGGGCACAGGGTGTCCCCAAGTACTGTTTTGTGGATCCTCCCATGGTACAGAGCATCCCCAGCCCTGTTTTGGGGACTCTGCTGGGTCACAGCGTGTTCCCATAGGGATTTGGGGACCCTCACGGGGCACAGAGCGTTCCCATTGCGTTTTGGGGACCCTCACGGGGCACAGAGCGTTCCCATTGCGTTTTGGGGACCCTCGTGGGGCACAGAGTATTCCCATTGCGTTTGGGGACCCTCGCGAGGCACAGAGCGTTCCCATTGCGTTTTGGGGACCCTCGTGGGGCACAGAGCATTCCCATTGCGTTTTGGGGACTCTTGTGGGGCACAGAGTGTTCCCATTGCGTTTTGGGGACCCTCGCGGGGCACAGAGCATTCCCATTGCGTTTTGGGGACCCTCGCGGGGCACAGAGTGTCCCCATCGGCATTTGGGGGTGCAAGGTGCCCCAGGGCTGGGTTTCCAGACCCCATCCCCGGTGCTTGCAAAATTCCCTGCCTCGGAGTTTCTCCTGGGCCCCTCATCCCTGTCATGTGCTCCCTCTTCCATCTCTTCCCGCTGTTCCTGCACTGCTTCCCGGGTTCCCGTCAGCGGGGATCCTGGCGAAGCCCCTGGATCTGGAGGCTGAGGGTCCCTCAGTTCCATTCTTGCCTGCTCTGATCCCCGTTCCACGGGCGGAGAACCCCGGCATCGTGCGGTGCTGGGAACCCCAGGAATTCCTGCAGAGAACTCCGGGATTGCACAGTGGTGGGAACCATGGAATCTACAGCCCAGAAGGCCAATGGTATCCTGGGCTGCATCATAAGAAGTGTGCCCAGCAGGTTAGGGAGGTGATTCTGCCCCTCTGTTCCTCTCTGGTGAGACCTCAGTTGGAATATTGTGTCCAGTTTTGGAATCCTCAACGTAAGGAGCAGATGGAGCTGTTGGAGCAGGTCTAGAGGAGGCTACAAGGATGATCAGAGGGGCTGGAGCAGCTCCCATAGGAGGACAGGCTGAGAGAGGAGTTGGGGTTGTTCAGCCTGGAGAAGAGAAGGCTCTGAGGAGATCTTATAGTGACCTTCTAGTACCTGAAGGGGCTCCAAGAAAGCCGGGGAGGGACTGCTCATAAAGGCTTGTGGTGATAGGACGAGGTGGAATGGAGATAAACTGGAGAGGGGCAGATTTAGGCTTGATATAAGGAAGAATTTCTTCACCATGAGAGCGGTGAGACCCTGGATCAGGTTCCAAGGAAGTTGTGGCTGCCCCATCCCTGGAGATGTTCAAGGCCAGGTTGGATGGGGCTTGGGAGGCCTGATCTAGTGGGATATCCCTGCCCATGGCTAGAGAGTGGAACTGGGTGATCTTTAAGGTCCCTTCCAACCCAAACTATTCTATAATTCTATGATTCTATCATGGTGTGGAGAACCCCGGGTTCGCGGGGAACCTGGCAGAGGTTGATCCTGATTGAAATAGAACTTTTCTTTTTTTGGGGAACCAAACTACTCGGCTTTTTGGAGGAGCAGGGGTTGGCATTATCCTGGTGTTAGCCCAGAGTTACCCTCGCCGTTCCTTCCCTTTCCCTTTTTCAATCATCTCGCTGTGTTCCAGGGAGTGACTCGCCATGCCCTCTGACCCGGGATGTGTTCCTCGGCTCTGGCGGTGGGGCAAGTGGCTGAGTGGAGCGCAGGGTGGCTGGAATGAGGAGGGATTGCCAGGAAAGCCGCGCTCTGGTGTTTCTCCAGGAGTCAAGATCTGTGGGGCTGTTGATTTGGCCATTGGGCGCAGCCTTAGGGTGTTCCAAGGTTGCCACCGCTCACTCCAGCACCCAGTGGATTGCGTCGCCGTGGCCTTAGCATGCGAAAAGAGTCAGAGCGAGGAAGCAGATCGACTGCACCCTTAGCAAGTTTGCAGATAACACTAAGCTGGGTGGAAGCTGGATCTGCTGGAGGGTCGGGAGGCTCCAAAGGGATCTGAACAGGCTGGATCCATGGGCTGAGACCAAACGGCAGGAGGGTTAACAAGGCCTAATGCCGGGTCCTGCACCTGGGGCACAACAACCCTGAGCAGCTCCAGACTAGGAGAAGTCTGGCTGGAAACTGCCTGGAGGAGAAGGACCTGGGGGTGTTGGTTGAACAGGAGCCAGCAGGGGCCCAGGTGGCCAAGGAGGCCAATGGCATCTTGGCTTGGATCAGAGACGGCGTGGCCAGCAGGGCCAGGGAGGTTCTTCTGCCTCTGGACTCAGCACTGGGGAGACCGCTCCTCGAATCCTGGGGTCAGTTCTGGGCCCCTCACCACAAGAAGGATGTTGAGGCTCTGGAGCGAGTCCAGAGAAGAGCAACGAAGCTGGGGAGGGGGCTGGAGAAGAAGAGGAGCGGCTGAGAGAGCTGGGGGGGTTTATCCTGGAGAAGAGGAGGCTGAGGGGAGACCTCATTGCTCTCTGCAACTCCCTGAGAGGAGGTTGTGGAGAGGAGGGAGCTGGGCTCTTCTCCCAAGGGACAGGGGACAGGACGAGAGGGAATGGCCTCAAGCTCCACCAGGGGAGGGTCAGGCTGAACATCAGGAAAAGCTTTTTCCTGGAAAGGGTGATTGGTCCCTGGCAGAGGCTGCCCAGGGAGGGGCCTGAGTCCCCTTCCCTGGAGGGGTTTAAGGGACGGGTGGATGAGGTGCTGAGGGACATGGGTTAGTGATTGATGGGAATGGTTGGACTCGATAATCTGATGGGTCTTTTCCAACCTGGTGATTATGTGATTCTGTGAGTCTGTCAGGGATTGTGGGTGCCGGGTGCTGAGCAGCAGTGCAGGCTTTGCCCCACAGATCCCACTGCTCCAGAACAGTGCTGCGAGGCTGCTGTAACGAGGGTTGGGCACCATTTGTGGGGACAAACATCCTGCTCTTTTCCCAGCAGCTCCGGCAATGCAGGAGCTCAGTTCTGCAGCCCACAGCACCTGGGCCAGGGCTCTGCTCTGGATTTGCACCCAGGTTTGGTAGGGAACGGCTTCAGGATGTGGGAGCGGGAAACAGGAGCTCCGAGACGAGCTCTTTGTGCCACCAGAGCCACTGCAGCATCCCAGGTGATTCCTAAAGGAGGGGAGAGCAGCCGTGAGCACACGGTTCTGCCAGCGAGTGAAGCGTCAACTTGTGCCTCGGGAAGCCCAGGTCACTGACCGCCTGTCTCCTACCAGGAGACTTTGGCCGGCTCCCAGGGAGCATTTTCCAGCTGGGGCTGAAGCTTCGGATCGTGGGGCTAGTCCTGCTTGTGCTCTTGCTCAGACATTGCGTGTGGAGAGCTGAGCTGTGCCGGGGGTGCTGCTAGAGCTCTGCAGCTGGGCTACCAGGCGCTGATCCTTGGATTCGGGAAGCAGGGGGACTTTTCTAATGATTCCTTGGTTTGTTCACTAATGAACAAGCAAGGAAAGCGCCTTCGCTGGCTTGAAAGTTGGTCCCTGGTGCCATGGGGGGCTGGCAGTGGGTCTGGCTCCAGCAGCCGTGGATATGGAGGGCTCGTCCTGATGGGATCAGGTTAATAATCTCTGGTGTGTGACAATGCTGCTGGTTCTCCTCTCCCGTTCTCCACGTGGTGCCACCTTCACGATGCACTTCTTTCCTTTGCAGCCTCCTCTGGTCCAAGCCATCTTCAGCCGCGATGTAGAGGAGGTGCGGTCGCTGCTGAATCAGAAGGAGAACATCAATGTACTGGTGAGCTCTTGGCCTTCATCTGGATCCCGGGTTCCTTCCCCACAGCTTCCTTCCCTTTCTTCTCTTTCCCTTTCTTTTTCCCTTCCTTCCCTTCCCAGTGGGTGACGGTTCTGCCAAGTGGGGCTCGCTCTGGCGAGGGTGGTTAGGGGGGAGCTCTGAGCCACGTGCCGTAGGCAGCTTTCGGCTAAAAGAGCATTTGGAGTTCTTGCCATGAGTCTCTGGCTGGGCATCTGAGCACTCCTTAGTCACTCCTGTCCAGAGAGAGCACTGGGCTTGTCCTTCCGAGCCCTAGTGCCGCTGCTGAAGGAATAACCCCACAATTAACACTCGATCCCCTGCGTGTGCGGGTTTAGGGGTGCTGCTGTGCAGTTGGTGGCTGCCGGGCAGGTTTTGCTTTCCCATCACTGGCTGGGCTGTGCCAGCACGAGCTGCTACCTAGAATGAAACCGCTGCCATTTCCAATGAGTTTTTAACCCCATGAAAAGCAATTGTGCTTCCCCTGCCCAAACACATAATCTAGGACTGGAAACGAGCAGTGATCGCCTGGGTTTTGCCTTCTTTGCATCCTGGTTTTTGCATGTGGCACGTTCCCCGTGGGAAGCTCGAGCCGAGTGCCTGCAGGCAGAGGGGTCCTGGGTCTGGATTCGGAGCTGTCTGTGTTTCTGAGTGGGTTTCTGGGCGAGAGGTGTGTGGAGTGGGACAGCTTGAGCACTGCCAGCTTTCCTCTCGGATTGTGCAGGACTTTGCAGGTGCTTATTTTGTCCAGTGGCTCTGGAGCCAGGTCTGAAGTGAACCCCATCTCATACTAGAGTTGTAATCTGGGTCCCTTCTGCTTCTGGCTGCGTCCCAGCACTCAGGGAGCTCTGGAAACGCTGCATCCCAGCATCCAGGGAGCTCTGGAAACGCTGCATCCCAGCATCCAGGGAGCTCTGGAAGGGTGTGCAAGAGGATGCTGGGATTCAGCAGCTTTGTTCCATGTCCCGAGCTGTCGCGCACAATGAGGGAATTTAGATGAACTGGATTGTGCTGTGGGAACCCTCCCTGCTCTCTCCTGCTCACTGATGGTTTTGTTTCTTCCATCTCTGCTCAGGACCAAGAAAGACGAACGCCGCTGCACGCTGCTGCCTACATAGGAGATGTTGCAATCCTTGAGCTCCTCATCCTGTCAGGTAAGGGCTGAAGCTCTAGGCTCTTGGCTCGAGTGTCAGCGCTGCCTCGAAGGTGCCTTCCTGACCTCCAAGGTGTTCAGTAGTGGCTCCTGGTCACCCTCCATCAACCGTATGCTCGTGCTTAAGCCAGTGGGAGCTTAGGGAATGTTGCAATAATCCTAAGAGGTTTGTTCAGACAGGGAAGCATCGTGGAACTGAAATAGCAGAGGTGGAAGCCAGGCCAAGAGGGGGATGGGTGTAAGGTGTTAGACAGAGGTACTGGAGGAGGGTGGTGTGGAGATGAGTGTCCCAGAGACACCTGGGGTGGCAGGAGACTTGGGTGCAAGAGTTCCATGTGCTCATGGAGAGGGTTCAGCTGAAATCCAGGGAATTCTGCTCAGTTTTGAGCAAAAGCTTGTGTAAAGCTGCCCCTCACCTCCCTCTGGTAGCACCAAGCCCTGTGCAGGGTCCTGTGCCCTCGTGGTGCAGGCAGGGAGGCTCCTCATCTGCTGTTCATCAATGTGGCACCTCGGGCACCGTGGGCTGGAGATGAGGGAAGCCCCAAAGCTGGTGAGATCCTGCATGACCCCGAGGAGCTGCTGAGGGCTTGTTAAACAAGACTGGGATGTTCAGCTCTGTCTGCAGAGCCTCGGATGCCCTTACGTGCCCCGTGTTGAATTTTTCATGCCTGTGGGTTGAGTTCTTGGCAGCAAAGCAAGGCAGGGGCTTCCGAGGAGCAAGACCTGGCACAAAGCTGGAGCTGGGATGGCCGTTGTCTTTCCTTTCTAACATGAGACGCAGCCCACAGTGACCGCAGCTCCCACCATGAAACGCTCTGGTTTCTGGCCTCAGGGGGCCTCATTTCAAGGCCAGGAGCAGAACCTCCTGCTAGGGCTGTCACCTCTCTGTCCCCCAACGCCTCCTTTTCTCCCTCAGGTGCTAATGTTAACGCGAAGGACACTGTCTGGCTCACCCCGTTACACCGTGCTGCGGCATCTCGCAACGAGGTTGGTGCCCTCTGGAGTTCCCTGTGCTCCACTCAGGGAAGTGGTGGGTGCCGATGGTGGTGGTCTCAACCTGGTTTTGGCTGCGATGGGTTAGAGTGGAGAGGGGACAAATGTGTAATTCCTTCTCGTTGCCTTCCCTCCATCCTTCAGGGGTCAGCATGGGGGTTCCCCACAGCACCTCCCTCTCACCTTTCTGTGTCCCCACGGTCCTGGTCAATCTAACTCTACCTCTCCTGAAGGGATAACGGGGTTCTCGCCCTTTCCCTCGGGAGCCGATTCCAACAAATCCTGTGTTGGAACGATTTCCTGCTGTTTGGCTTTTGTGGGCTTAACTTCATCCCACTTAACTTTGTCCCGGCGGGAGTTGCTGGTGAGCGAGAAACCCTGTGGTCTTGTTCGTCGGAGCCGGGGGATCCGAAGCTCTGGCTCTGACGCGTGGGGCGAGTTACCACACATCGGCTGCTCGCGTGAATTCTTTTAACTGGCCACAGACATGCCATGAAAAGCGTTAGTGTGAGCAGTTTTTGTGTGTGCAGTTACTCCAGGTCACTAAAACTCAGGGGCTGGGTGAGCTGGGGCTGCGTGGCTGTTGGCTCCTGTCCATGGATACAAGTTCTCTGCCTCGGCTCAGAGGTGCTCCAGGCAGCTCCGTGAGCCGCTGCGGATCTGCGTATCCTGAAAGCATGAGGGGGCCCGAGCTGCAGCTTCCCCAGCCTGTCTGGGAACTCCGTCGGGCTCCAGCACGCTGAGTTAGAGCTCTACTTTCCTCTGCTCTTGGTAGAAGGCACTTCACCTCCTCCTGAAGCACTCGGCTGACGTCAATGCCCGCGACAAGTATTGGCAGACACCTCTGCACGTCGCCGCTGCCAACCGGGCCACCAAATGCGTGGAGGCCATCATCCCCCTGCTGAGCACTGTCAACGTCGCGGATCGCACGGGTCGCACGGCGCTGCACCACGCCGTGCACAGCGGCCACCTCGAGGTAGGCAGGGCGGCTCCGCGAAGAGAGGGGCCCATCCCGGGGCCCTTTCCCGGGTTCAGGCTTCGCGAGTGGGGAAGGGACCACAGGCTGGGAGAGCTTCGCCTCCCTCACCGCTTCTCCTGGTCTAGATGGTCAACCTGCTGCTGAACAAAGGCGCCAGCCTGAGCACTTGTGACAAGAAGGATCGTCAGCCCATCCACTGGGCAGCTTTTCTAGGTGGGTTTTCCTCATGGGAATCGGCCCGATTTCTTTGATTTAACAAGGTTTAACAAGGCCAAATGCCGGGTCCTGCACTTGGGGCACAACAACCCTGAGCAGCTCCAGACTAGGAGGAGTCTGGCTGGAAAGCTGCCTGGAGGAGAAGGACCTGGGGGTGTTGGTTGAACAGGAGCCAGCAGGGGCGCAGGTGGCCAAGGAGGCCAAGGGCATCTTGGCTTGGATCAGACACGGCGTGGCCAGCAGGGCCAGGGAGGTTCTTCTCCTTCTGGACTCGGCACTGGGGAGACCGCTCCTCGAATCCTGGGGTCAGTTGTGGGCCCCTCAGCACAAGAAGGATGTTGAGGCTCTGGAGCGAGTGCAGAGAAGAGCAACGAAGCTGGGGAGGGGGCTGGAGAAGAAGAGGAGCAGTTGAGAGAGCTGGGGGTGTTTATCCTGGAGAAGAGGAGGCTGAGGGAAGACCTCGTTGCTCTCTGCAACTCCCTGAGAGGAGGTTGTGGAGAGGAGGGAGCTGGGCTCTTCTCCCAAGGGACAGGGGACAGGACGAGAGGGAATGGCCTCAAGCTCCACCAGGGGAGGTTCAGGCTGAACATTAGGAAAAAATTTTTCCCGGAAAGGGTTATTAGGTAGTGGCAGAGGCTGCCCAGGGAGGGGGTTGAGTCCCCTTCCCTGGAGGGGTTTAAGGGACGGGTGGACGAGGTGCTGAGGGACATGGGTGAGTGATTGATGGGAATGGTTGGACTTGATGATCCGGTGGGTCTTTTCCAACATGGTGATTCTATGATTCTCCCCCATCGCTTGCTTCCTATGGATTCACCTTTCCATGTGGCTCCATTCTCTGGGGTCCCCTGGTCCTGACCGCTCTCTCCCGGACAGGGCATTTGGAAGTTCTGAAGCTCCTGGTGGCACGAGGAGCTGACGTGATGTGTAAAGACAAGAAGGGCTACACGCTGCTGCACACGGCAGCAGCCAGCGGCCAGATCGAAGTCGTGCGGCACCTCCTGAGGCTGGGAGTCGAGGTGGGACCCCGTGGCTGTGACAGGCTGGGCAGGAGATGGGAGCGGGAGAGGGTGCTGGATGGTGGCAGGAGACCTGTCTGGTTTTTAGCTGCCTTTTTGTCTTCTTAAATCCCTAAATCCCGGGCTCTACTGCTCCCGCAGATCGATGAACCAAATTCTTTCGGAAACACTGCACTTCACATTGCCTGTTACATGGGCCAAGATGCCGTGGCCAACGAGCTGGTCAACTACGGCGCCAACGTCAATCAGCCTAACGAGAAGGGCTTCACCCCTCTGCACTTTGCTGCCGTCTCCACCAATGGGGCCCTGTGCCTGGAGCTCCTCGTCAACAACGGGGCCGATGTCAACTTTCAGGTCTGGTAGCTTCGGGATGTGGGGAGCAGGGACCAGCTTCTAGAGGGAGGAGAGCTCAGGGCGGGCGGTGGGAAGCCTAATGCGACGTCGCTTTGCTCTCCGCAGAGTAAGGAAGGGAAGAGCCCTTTGCACATGGCTGCCATTCACGGACGGTTCACGCGTTCACAGATCCTTATTCAGAATGGTGAGTGACGGTTTCCTCCGGCTCTGCGTTCCTCAGCTTTTTGTGCTGCTCAGCACCCGCCTCCAGGACCTCTTCGCATGTTTACTCGGTGCGTTAAGAGTGCAGGAAGGACACGGAGCTTTTGGAGCAAGTCCAGAGGAGGTCACGGAGATGATCCACGGGCTGGAGAACCTCGGGACAGGCTGAGAGAGTTGGGGATGTTCAGCCTGGAGAAGAGAAGGCTCTGGGAGACCTTAGAGCAGCTTCCAGCACTGAATGGGGCTCCAGGAAAGCTAGGGAGGGGCTCTTGATGCAGGGAGAGGATGAGGGGGAAGATTTTTGAGCTGGAAGAGGGGAAATGGAGGTGAAATCTTAGGAAGAAATGTTCTCCTGTGAGGGTGGGGAGGCCCTGGCCCAGGTTGCCCAGAGCAGTGGTGGCTGCCCCATCCCTGGAAGGGGCTTGGAGCCCCTGATCCAGTGGGAGGTGTCCCTGCCCATGGCAGGGGGTTGCCACTGGGTGCACTTTGAGGTCTTCTGACCCAAACCATTCCAGGATTCCAGTTCCCACTCACATCCACCTCTGTGGCACTTGGGCTGCTGCCGGCGGCCCTGGGCTGGTTGAGGTTTGCAGGGACCACGTGTGGCCTTAAAAGCAGCAAAGTGCAAACTAGGGAGCTGAAATTCCAGCCAGGTCAGAGCTGCTGAGGCTAAAGAACATTCCCATGTCCAGCCTGAAAGACAATATTCCTGAGAGGGCTGCAGGCTTGGCAGGCACCCAGGGGTTCATTGGGACCTCCGAGGCCCCCTCCTGCGGGCAGGGAAGAGATCTAAGGCCAGGGCTTGCAGGATACAAGTGGGCTCTCGGCTTGGAGAGCCGTTTGCAATTCCCATTCTGTGCGATGCTGAGTGAACTGGAGTTCTTAACCGTGTCCCTGAGACGGGAACGTGGTCCTCGGAATAACCTGGGTTCACTGGCAGAGCGCTCGGCTTTTCCTTTCTAGGCAGTGAGATTGACTGCGCTGACAAATACGGCAATACCCCCCTCCACGTTGCTGCTAGATATGGCCACGAGCTGCTAATTAGTACTTTGATGACGAATGGTGCTGACACTGCAAGGTAAGGATGGATTCCTCCTCCCTTTCCCTGCCCTGGGTTGGAGGATGCAGGACAGATTCATCCTGACTCCCTTCTCGTCTCCCGGCAGGCGTGGGATCCACGACATGTTCCCTCTGCACTTAGCTGTTCTCTTCGGATTTTCAGACTGTTGTCGCAAGCTGCTTTCCTCAGGTGAGCGGCTCGGCCGCCCCTCGAGCCGCAGGGGCAGCGGGACCCCCAGGCTCCCCCGCTGACCCCTGTCCCTCCTGCCCCCCAGGTCAGTTGTACAGCATCGTCTCCTCGCTCAGCAACGAGCATGTGCTGTCTGCAGGCTTCGATATCAACACACCTGACAACCTCGGGAGGACCTGCCTCCACGCTGCTGCTTCTGGAGGGTGAGCTGGTCCTGCGCTGGGTGCCGGGAGGTCGTAGGCTGCCCCCAGGCCTAACCATCGCCCTCTGCTCTGTCTGGGAGCTGCGGCACAGGCAGCCCAGTGCGGTGCTCTGGTCAGAACTGGGAGCCGGACCCCTAGGGGCCGTTCACAGAATCATAGAATCACCAGGTTGGAAAAGACCCACCAGATCATCGTGTCCATCCATTCCCATCAATCACTAACCCATGTCCCTCAGCACCTTGTCCACCCGTCCCTTAAACCCCTTCAGGGAAGTGAAGGGGACTCAAGCCCCTCCCTGGGCAGCCTCTGCCACTGCCCAATAACTCTTTCCATGAAAAATTTTTTCCTAATGTCCAGCCTAAACCTCCCCTGGTGGAGCCTGAGGCCATTCCCTCTCGTCCTGTCCCCTGTCCCTTGGGAGAAGAGCCCAGCTCCCTCCTCTCCACAACCTCCTCTCAGGGAGTTGCAGAGAGCAATGAGGTCTCCCCTCAGCCTCCTCTTCTCCAGGATAAACACCCCCAGCTCTCTCAGCCGCTCCTCATAAGATTTGTTCTCCAGCCCCTTCACCAGCTTCGTTGCTCTTCTCTGGACTCGCTCCAGAGCCTCAACATCCTTCTTGTGGTGAGGGGCCCACAACTGACCCCAGGATTCGAGGAGCGGTCTCCCCAGGGCCGAGTCCAGAGAGAGAAGAACCTCCCTGGCCCTGCTGGCCACGCCGTGTCTGATCCAAGCCAAGATGCCATTGGCCTTCTTGGCCACCTGGGCCCCTGCTGACTCATGTTCCTGGCTCTGGGAGAGAGTGGAGACCCGTGATTAGAGCTGGAATGAAAGTGTCCTAAGTGACAGGGGACAGGACAAGAGGGAATGGCCTCAAGCTCCACCAGGGGAGGTTTAGGCTGAACATTCAGAAAAACTTTTTCACAGAAGGGGTCATTGTGCAGTGGAACACGCTGCCCAGGGAGGGGGTTGAGTCCCCTTCCCTGGAGGGGTTTAAGGGACGGGTGGACGAGGTGCTGAGGGACATGGGTTAGAGTTTGATAGGAATGTTGGGACTTGATGATCTGGTAGATCCTTTCCAACCTGGTAATTCTATGATTCTATGATACCTGTTCTGCTGCTGACTGCGACTCATCCTAGTCGTTCCGTTCCATGGACACTCACTCTTCTTTAAAATGGGGCTAAACCACCTCCTCGGCTGGGGTTCCTCAGGGGCACACGAGCCAGTGCCTGAAGAATCATAGAATCGCCAGGTTGGAAAAGACCTCTTGGGTCATCGAGTCCAACCGAGAGCAGCAGGGATTCAGCCGGCTCTGTAAATTCTCCTGCTTTTTGCCAGGGAGTTTGGTTTCCTGTGGTGTGTGTGGCAGAGGTGGAGAGTCCATCAAGGACCTCCTCTCCGTTAGGTCTGTGTGATGCTCAGGAGCTGGTGACAGAGCTGTCCCTCGGCAGCACAGCCGAGCAGCAGGAGCAAAGTGCTGACACAGAAGCTCAAGTCCTAGATGTTTTTCGTAGCATCAAACCCAGCTCTGTCATCTCCTGGCTGGTTGAGACCCCCTTGCTGCTCAGGGGAGCGTGGGTAGGACCAGGAGCACCAAGGGAATGCAGGGAATTGTGTGTGTGCGGCATCCAGCCGTGGCCGCGGCTCCTGTGCCAAACCAAATCAAGCGTGGCTGCCCTGTCTACGGCTGGGAGTTTGTGTCTTTGCTGTGCTCCCTTCTCCTCTGCCTCTAACTCATCTCTGTGCCTCCTGCAGGAACGTTGAATGTCTTAATTTGCTGTTGAGCAGCGGTGCTGACTTGAGGAGGAGAGATAAATTTGGAAGGTAAATGTGCTGTGGGCCTTGCGAGGGAGCAGGGGTGATTCCTTCAGCCCTGAAACAGCTCAACCACACCGAGCCTGGGCTTGGGTCGGGATATTCCTAAGTCCTGTTCTACATCTGAGATCTAAAGCTGCTTCCTTCCCTCCCTCTCACCCCAAGGGGTCCAACCCTGGCTCTTCAGCAGGAGCTGCTGACCCAAACCTGTGAGCCGGAGCAGCGCACGGCTCACCCAGCGCTGACCCTGACTCCCTGTGTCCCGTCTTGCTCCCAGGCGGGTTTCTCTGCGGGTTTTCTCACCCGCTTTCTCTCCTTTCCCAGGACTCCACTGCACTACGCGGCTGCCAACGGCAGCTACCAGTGTACGGTGACGCTGGTCACGGCGGGAGCCAGTATTAACGAGGCGGACTGTAAAGGCTGCACCCCCTTACACTATGCTGCTGCTTCGGACACGTACAGGAGGTGAGAGCTGCGAGTGCTCCTCGCTGCTGAGGCTAAAGGTGACGGTGCTGCTGGCTGGGAATGCTCCGTGCTTCCCTGGCTGCTTCGCTGCAGCTGGCTCTCAGCGGTTTGTGGGGAGGGAAATGTGTTGGAGGAGAGTGCCTCAGCAAATTGATGCCGGTCTGTGCCCTTTCAGAGCAGAGACTCCTTCAGGAAACAGCCATGATGCGGAGGAGGAGCCACTGAAGGAGTCCAGGCTGAAGGAGGCGTTCTTGTGAGTCCGTGGCCCTATCTACAACTGGTTGTTGTTTAATCCCTCCCTGGACTCCGTGTGCTGCCACTGGGGTTGCCGTGATTCTGCTGCCTGGGAAGAAACATCAGCCAATGTGGCTCTCGAGGCAAACCTGGGCGTCGCTTCCAGCAGGCTCCGCACACGCTCCCTGTCTTGAGGGGATCGGTGTGGGATCTGCAGTGGCATCAGAGCAGGGTGTCCCTGCAGAGCTCTGCTCCTCCAGCCTTCCCCTCTTTCTTCTTGGGTGGAAAACTGGTTGGATGGAGGGCCCAGCTGGAGTTAACTCCAACTGGAGGCCAGTTCCAAGTGGTGTCCCCAGGGCTCAGTGCTGGGTCCAGCCCTGTTCAGTGTCTTTATCAATGACCTGGATGAAGGCATCGAGGGCACCCTGAGCAAGTTTGCGGATGACACTAAGCTGGGTGGAAGCTGGATCTGCTGGAGAGTCAGGAGACTCCAAAGGGATCTGAACAGGCTGGATCCATGGGCTGAGACCAATGGCAGGAGGTTTAATGAGGCCAAATGCCAGGCCCTGCACTTGGACGAGAGGGAATGGCCTCAAGCTCCGCCAGGGGAGGTTCAGGCTGGACATAAGGAAAAATATTTTCATGGAAAGAGTCATTGGGCAGTGGCAGAGGGTGCCCAGGGAGGGGGTTGAGTCCCCTTCCCTGAAGGGGTTTAAGGGACGGGTGGACGAGGTGCTGAGGGACATGGGTTAGTGATTGATGGGAATGGTTGGACTCGATGACCTGGTGGGTCTCTCCCAACCTGGTGATTCTCTGATTCTGTGATTCACCTCCCATTTCTCCTTCTCGTCGCAGTTGTTTGGAGTTTCTGCTGGATAATGGTGCTGACCCATCCCTCCGGGACAAGCAGGGATACACCGCTGTCCACTATGCAGCTGCGTATGGCAACAGGCAGAACCTCGAACTGGTGAGCGAGGCTGAGGAAACCTCTGTGCCGCTAGGAAAGGGAAGGATTTTGTCCCTGCTTAGCCCTGTGATGTTCAGGATTATGTGTGGTGTCAGGGTTTGCCCAGGATGGAGGGAGGTGGAGTTCAACTGAAAAGCAAGAGGACTTGGGGAGCTGTTGTGTGGGCAGCGCCACCGCAGAGACCTGGGCCTGAGTGAGATGCCCGAGAGAAACATGACGTGTGGATGTCCTGCTGAAATCCCTGGCAACAGAGCGAGGTTGGGCTTTAAAAGAGAGCCCTGCGCCAAGGCAGAGCTTGTGCAGTGCAGAAAATGCCTTGTAACCGTTGGAAATGTCTGCGTTGACGCGGCTGTCTGGGTATTGGAAACTGTCTTGAGTATTGCGGAGGCTTCTGGGTAGCAGGGACTTGGTGTGACTGTGCAGGGCGCGGAGCTTGGTGTGGCTCTGCAGGGTCCAGAGCCAGGGTGAGGAAAGCCCTTTCCTGAAATTAAGACCATTTGGAAGGAGATGAGCGGGTTCCCTAATGCTTCTGCAGCTGCTGGAGCACAAGGTGTCTGCCGAAGCCTCTGGGAGTCCAGGGTCAGTTACAGGTCTGTGTTGGTGCCGTTGCAGCTCCTGGAAATGTCTTTTAACTGCCTGGAGGACGTGGAAAGCACCGTTCCCGTCAGCCCTTTGCACTTAGCTGTGAGTATCACCAGGGTTGCAGAGGGCTCCGTGCAGGGTTCACGCTGAGTCCTGGGAAGGTGCTGGGTTGCTGCAGCTGTCGGTGCTGAGCAGGGTGGAGGAGGAAAGGAGCTGGTGGCTGAGAGCGGCTTTCCCAGCCTGAGTCCCTTGGATTCGTAGAATACGTTGAACTCCTCGCTCTCTCCAAGGTTTTCTGGTTGCTGCTGCCCTTGTCTGAGCGCAGGCAGGGGTGGGAGTGAGCCAGGGCTTTGCTGCAGGCAAGAAGCAGCGTCTAGGCAGGAGCTCATCCTCCTGGAGGGACCCGAGGAGCAGGAATTACCCTGGGATGAGGGGACTTCTGGGTGCAGCCTCTCCAGGCACGGCTTTCACGTGGTCGCCTTTCCCCTCAGGCCTACAATGGTCACTGTGAAGCCCTAAAGACACTTGCCGAAACCCTCGTGAACCTCGACGTGCGGGACCACAAGGGGCGGACGGCGCTGTACCTTGCCACGGAGAGAGGCTCCACCGAGTGCGTGGAGGTGCTCACCAGCCACGGCGCCTCCGCCCTCGTGAAGGAGAGGAAGAGAAAGTGGACCCCTCTCCACGCTGCAGGTGACGGGGGCGATCGGGGCAGCGAGGGAGCATCCAGAGCCCTTTGGTGCCACCGCTGCCGAGGATGCGTTTTCACCCGGCTGCTCTCTGGGCCAGGGAAGGGGCTTGGAGACCGAATGAGGCCAGGAGAGTGAGCTGGGAGCACCAGCAGAAGCTGAGGGTCCAAGCAGAGGGTGGGAGAAGCCGCCAGCAGCTTTGGCACACGTGTGTCTTCCACGCGGGTTGTCCTGGAGCCGGGCGACTGCGTCCCAGCCCTGTGCAGCCTGGTGGTTGAGTGCAGGCCCCTTCCTTCGGCTCCTGGCGGTGAATGGAAAGAGGGGGGACCTGTCTGTATGCGTGTGTGACTCCTTTCCTTCCACGTTGTCTCCAGCTGCCAACGGGAACACCGATTCCCTGCACCTCCTGATAGACAGCGGGGAGCGGGCAGACATCACTGATGTCATGGACATCCACGGCCAGTGAGTTCATCTAGATGTTTATTTTGGGATCCGGGCCCTGGTTGGGTGCCTGGGAGAGAGGAGAGAGGGTGATGCTTAAACGCAGCCTGTTTCCAAGCTTGGCTGCCTCTCACCTCTGCAGAACCCCCCTGATGCTGGCGATCATGAACGGCCACGTCGACTGTGTCCATCTCCTGCTGGAGAAGGGATCTACAGCCGATGCAGCGGACAAGAGGGGAAGGACCGCCCTGCACCGAGGGGTGAGTGCATCCCTGAGGCCAGGGACAGGCCCGGAGAGGGAGCTCCTGTTCATCCTGAGAGAATCATAGAATCACTAGGTTGGAAAAGACCCACAGGATCATCGAGTCCAACTATTCTCATCAATCACTAACCCATGTCCCTCAGCACCTCATCCACCCATCCCTTAAACTCCTCCAGGGAAGGGGACTCAACCCCCTCACTGGGCAGCCTCTGCCACTGCCCAGTGACCCTTTCTGTGAAAAATATTTTGCTGATATCAAGCTTGACCCTCCCCTGGTGGAGCTTGAGGCCATTCCCTCTCGTCCTGTCCCTTGGGAGAAGAGCCCAGCTCCCTCCTCTCCACAACCTCCTGTCAGGGAGTTGCAGAGAGCAATGAGGTCTCCCCTCAGCCTCCTCTTCTCCAGGCTAAACAACCCCAGCTGCTCAGAGAACGAGCCTGTAGCCTCTTTAGTTGCAAGTGTCCCACTGAAAGCCTGTTTTGCTTTCCTGAGCTGCAGCGTTTGAGAAGGGTGCTGCGCAGGAGGGGTTAGTTCTACTGTTAGAGGTTGAAGAGGTGAGCTCTGACCTTCTGGTCCTCTTTCCTGGCGCAGGCGGTGACGGGCTGTGAGGACTGCCTGGCTGCCCTGCTGGACCACGATGCCTTCGTTCTGTGTCGGGATTTCAAAGGCCGGACCCCGATTCACTTTGCGTCGGCGTGCGGGCACTTGGAAATCCTGAGGACCCTGCTGCAGGCAGCCCTCTCTACTGACCCTCTGGACTCCGTGGTGGACTACAGTGGCTACTCACCGATGCACTGGGCTTCGTACAGCGGTAAGGATGTAGCCGGGCTCCTGCTGCTCCGCTCTGGCTGCTGATAGGGAGGAAGAGCCGGCTTGTCCCTCTGTCCCTGCTTCTTTGGGAGCCATCAATCCAGCACTGGAAAGGACGGCGCAAACCTCGAGGGAGGCAGGGAGGGTTTTTCCCCCTGCCAAGCACCTTAAGAAAGGAATGAAATATGAAAGCAGCTGTTACGGAACAGCTGAGGCAGCTTCCTCGGGGACTGCTGGATTTATTGGATTACTCAGCCGTCACCCTGGCTGCAGGTGGTGGTAGGACTGATACGGCAGTGGCCAGGGACGTCTCGGTGTTTCAAAGGCTGTGAAGTCCCTCAGGTGACGCTGTGGGATTAGAAGCTGCCTCAAGTGCAGCAGCTTTGCTGCCAGCGAGGAAACAAACCTGGTTCCTCTGTGCTGGGGTTGGTTGGAGCACTGGTGCTGCTGGTCCTGGGCAGCCTCCGGGGAGAGCCAGGGGGACCTTTCGTCCCTTCTGTTACAGGTGAGGGACAACAGGATGGGTGCCAAAACATTTCTGTCTCTCCTCACAGGGCATGAAGATTGTCTTGAATTGTTACTTGAACACAATCCATTTGCGTACCTAGAAGGAAACCCCTTTACTCCATTGCACTGTGCAGTGTAAGTGGTGTCTGGGAGCTGCCGTGGGTTCTTCTGGCCCAGGTGATGTGGGAGAAGGGATGCGGATGGTCGACGGCTCTTGCCCACGGCTCTTCTCTGCGTGGCAGCAGCTCCTCGGGGTGGTCCCAGCGGCTCATCCCACCTCCCCTGTGGAGGGAGCTTGCTGGGGAGCTGTGAAGCAGTCGGCTTGGTGGCTGCACAGCTGGGGCTGCCATCTACCAGATTCCAGAGCCAGCAGGGTTTCAGCTTGATGGAGCTGTCGAGGGCTGGTGGTTTCAGCCCTTGGCGGCCCTCAGAATCATAGAATCACCAGGTTGAAAAAGACCCATCGGATCATCGAGTCCAACCATTCCCATCAATCACTAACCCATGTCCCTCAACACCTCATCCACCCGTCCCTTAAACCCCTCCAGGGAAGGGGACTCAACCCCCTCCCTGGGCAGCCTCTGCCACTGACCAGTGACCTTTTTTGTAAAAATTTTTTTCCTGATATCAAGCCTGACCCTCCCCTGGTGGAGCTTGAGGCCATTCCCTCTCGCCCTGTCCCCTGTCCCTTGGGAGAAGAGCCCAGCTCCCTCCTCTGCACAACCTCCTCTCAGGGAGTTGCAGAGAGCAATGAGGTCTCCCCTCAGCCTCCTCTTCTCCAGGCTAAACACCCCCAGCTCTCTCAGCTGCTCCTTATATGGCCTGTTCTCCAGGCTCATCTCTGCTCCTTGGATATGGAGCATCTCAGGAACCCTCCAGGCTTCCTTCCCAGGCAGCTCCCTCGCACTGCAGTTACGCTGACACTTCTTGCTCTTGTTCTAACTCTCTTTCTCATCCTCCTGCAGAATTAACAACCAGGACGGCACTGCTGAAATGCTGGTGGAAGCATTAGGTGCCAAGATTGTTAATAGCAGAGATGCCAAAGGAAGGTGAGCGCAGATTCCATTCTCTCTTGTCGCTCCCCAGTTCTGCTGGGCGGTGGTTGTGACTCCTGCCGTGATCTCCCGTGGCGCAAATTGACTCTGACGTCCCCAGATGTGTCTGTAGCTGGGACAGTCTCGCTGGGGTGGGTGCTGTGCCCTCCTCTTGACCCGCTCTCCTGTCTTCCCAGGACACCCCTTCACGCTGCTGCCTTTGCAGACAACATCCATGGTTTACAGCTGCTCCTGCGCCACCAGGCCGAGGTGGACACGACCGACAAGCTAGGGAGGACTCCCCTCATGATGGCTTCTGAGAACGGGCACACCGCAGCAGTCGGTACGTGCCTGGCAGCCGCCTCCTCCGTAGAGACCGGCTGCTTCTCTCCCGTGGGCACGCAGGGATAGCCACCCCGTGGGCCCACGCTCTGAGCTCTGCGCTGCTGCACAGCCACAGCGCCCTCCCTTCTCCTTCCAGAGTTCCTGCTCTACCAAGCAAAAGCAAATATAACTGTGCTGGATGTCAACAAGAACACAGCTCTTCACCTGGCCTGCAGCAAGGTAGGGGGCTGGCTGTGATAGCAGCCGCCATCACCTTCGTGGGACGGATTGTCCGTCTTCTTTAAAGCTGCCTGGAGGAGAAGGACCTGGGGGTGTTGGTTGAACAGGAGCCAGCAGGGGCCCAGGTGGCCAAGAAGGCCAATGGCATCTTGGCTTGGATCAGACACGGCGTGGCCAGCAGGGCCAGGGAGGTTCTTCTCCCTCTGGACTCAGCACTGGGGAGACCGCTCCTCGAATCCTGGGGTCAGTTCTGGGCCCCTCAGCACAAGAAGGATGTTGAAGCTCTGGAGTGAGTCCAGAGAAGAGCAACGAAGCTGGTGAGGGGGCTGGAGAAGAAGAGGAGCAGCTGAGAGAGCTGGGGGTGTTTATCCTGGAGAAGAGGAGGCTGAGGGGAGACCTCGTTGCTCTCTGCAACTCCCTGAGAGGAGGTTGTGGAGAGGAGGGAGCTGGGCTCTTCTCCCAAGGGACAGGGGACAGGACGAGAGGGAATGGCCTCAAGCTCCACCAGAGGAGGTTCAGGCTGTACTTCAGGAAAAGATTTTGATGGAAAGGGTTATTGGGCAATGGCAGAGGCTGCCCAGGGAGGGGGTTGAATCACCTTCCCTGGAGGGGTTTAAGGAACGAGTGGATGAGGTGCTGAGGGACATGGTTTAATGACTGATGGGAATGGTTGGACTCGATGATCCGATGGGTCTTTTCCAACCTGGTAATTCTATGATTCTTCTGCCCTGTCACAGCAGATGAGAGAGCCTTGAGCTGTCTGTGCTGGCCTTGACCTGTCTGGATGCTCCTGGCTCAGTTTCGAGCCTCTTAGGTTGAGCAGAGACTGTATTTTTTGCGGGACGTCTCTCTGAGCTGGATGCGCTTCCTGGGGTGTGACAGGAGGCTTGTGATCCTTGTGTCCATGCAAATGAGGTCATAGAATGGGATCTTGGAATGGTTTGGGTTGGAAGGGACTTCGAAGCCCATCCAGTTCCACCTCTGCCATGAGCAGAGACACCTTCCACTGGATCAGGGGCTCCAAGCCCCATCCAACCTCACCTTGAACCCCTCCAGGGATGGGGCAGCCACCACTGCTCTGGGCAGCCTGGGCCAGGGCCTCCCCACCCTCACAGGAAAACATTTCTTCCTAAGATTTCATTTCAGTCTCCTCACACCTCCTTCAGACTCCCCAGACCCATGACTTTCACCCCAAATCCCCTCATAAACACTGCAAATCCACAACTTTACCTCATGTCGCCTTCCCAAGCTCCCCCAAAAATGTGCTTTTTTTTACCTCAAACACCCTCTAACACCCCCAAACTGCAATTTATCATAGAATTGCTTGGTTGGAAAAGATCATCGAGTCCAACCAACTTGTCCTTCCCGTGCTGAGGGCCCCAGGCTGGTGCAGAGGAGGTATAGGGGACAGCACTTTGTCTCCTCAGCCCCTGCTAAAGCTGTTGTTGGTTGGGTTTAGGGAGCGTTTCCATATCCCAGGGGATCGATTCCGCTCAGACAGCCCCGTGTGCCCTCCTACTCCTGCCTATAACAGCCTGTTCTCCTTTCCAGGGCCATGAAAAGTGTGCCTTGTTGATCCTGGGGGAAACCCAAGACCTTGGCCTTATCAATGCAAGTAACAGTGCTCTGCAGATGTGAGTATCCCACGCGGATGGGGCACTGGGGCTTTGCAGGAGAGGGGTGTGTTGGCGAGAGGGTCCCGTAGGGGCTCTGCTCCCCTCGAAGCGCTCAGGAAGGCTCAGGAGCAGCCCTCGAAGCTGCTCGCAGTGACCCCTTGGCCCCGCGGGAGGTGTTAGGGCAGGGATTCTGCTGCTCGGTTGACGCTGCCGTTCCGTCTCGCCTTTAGGCCACTCCACATCGCAGCTCGGAACGGACTGGCCTCCGTCGTCCAGGCCCTGCTCAGCCGAGGCGCCACTGTGCTGGCTGTGGATGAAGAAGGTGAGGGATCCTCGGGGGGTCGGGGGGCTTAGCGGGTCATCACTAGGGATGGAGGGGCTCATCAGTATATCCTGGGGTCCCTGGGGCTCAGCGGGATGCCCCTGGGGTCAGGGGCTGCCTGGGAAGCGCTCAGCTGGCATCGGAAGCATTCCCGCATCCCTCCTGTGGCCGAGCAGCGTGGGGACAGCCTGTGGTGGGACAGGAGCGACCTGGGTGATGATCCAATACCGAGCGATCCTCTGTGAAAGCGTTTCCCGATCCCCTGGGTGTTTGAAGTGTCTGTTATCCCTGTGCCTCCTCCAGTGCCCTCCCGGCTCTCCCACCATCTGTGGGCCAGCACCAAGGCCACCCAGCCAAGCCAGACCTTTGGGTGGAAGCTGGATCTGCTGGAGGGTCGGGAGGCTCCAAAGGGATCTGAACAGGCTGGATCCATGGGCTGAGACCAAACGGCAGGAGGGTTAACAAGGCCTAATGCCGGGTCCTGCACCTGGGGCACAACAACCCTGAGCAGCTCCAGACTAGGAGAAGTCTGGCTGGAAACTGCCTGGAGGAGAAGGACCTGGGGGTGTTGGTTGAACAGGAGCCAGCAGGGGCCCAGGTGGCCAAGAAGGCCAATGGCATCTTGGCTTGGATCAGAGACAGCGTGGCCAGCAGGGCCAGGGAGGTTCTTCTCCCTCTGGACTCGGCACTGGGGAGACCGCTCCTCGAATCCTGGGGTCAGTTCTGGGCCCCTCACCACAAGGAGGATGTTGAGGCTCTGGAGCGAGTCCAGAGAAGAGCAACGAAGCTGGTGAGGGGGCTGGAGAAGAAGAGGAGCGGCTGAGAGAGCTGGGGGTGTTTATCCTGGAGAAGGGGAGGCTGAGGGGAGACCTCATTGCTCTCTGCAACTCCCTGAGAGGAGGTTGTGGAGAGGAGGGAGCTGGGCTCTTCTCCCAAGGGACAGGGGACAGGACGAGAGGGAATGGCCTCAAGCTCCACCAGGGGAGGTTTAGGCTGAACATTAGGAAAAAATTTTTCCCGGAAAGGGTGATTGGGCAGTGGCAGAGGCTGCCCAGGGAGGGGGTTGAGTCCCCTTCCCTGGAGGGGTTTAAGGGACGAGTGGATGAGGTGTTGAGGGACATGGGTTAGTGATTGATGGGAATGGTTGGACTCGATGATCCGATGGGTCTTTTCCAACCTAGTGATTGTATGATTCTGTGATTCTAGAAGGCGCCTGTTCCTCACCCTGGCTCTGTTGTAGGTCACACCCCGGCCTTGGCTTGCGCGCCCAACAAGGACGTTGCCGACTGCCTGGCACTTATCCTCTCCACCATGAAGCCTTTCCCACCTAAAGACGCTATCAGCTCTTTCAGCTTCAACCTCCTCAAGAACTGCGGCATCGCAGCCAAAACCGCCGCCTGCGGGGCCCTCCCCAACGGCAGCGCCTGCCCCTACGGCAAGGACCGGCACAGCGCCATCGGCTTGGACGGCTGTTACTCGGAGTAGCTTAAACTATGGGTGACCTAATATCTTATTATATTTATTTAGAAATTCTATAAATATAGGGCACTTTAAAGGAGAACAAGACTGGGCAGCCCTCTGGCGCGGCCGGGGAGCCAAGAGTTCAGCTCTTCCTCTTCCCTCCGGGTTGCCAGCGCGGTGCCAAAGCTGTTGGTTGCTTTAGGGAGCAGCTGGTCGTGCCCTTCCCGTCCCTGCACCATCCCAATCCTCTCCCCGTGCCTTCCCAGCCTTCCCAGTCCTCTCCCCGTGCCGACGGTAGGACAGGAGGCGGATGCTGCGGGCTCAGGGCTTCCCCACCGCCCTCTGGCTTGGGAAGAGGCTTTATCCCCAAGATTTTGGAGTGGATTAAAATCGGTTTTGGTGTTTCCCGCTGCCCCGTGCTGGCTCCTGCCCTGCCTCACCCCCTGGTGCTGCCCCGAGCCCTCGCTCCGGCCGGCTGGGACGGGGAAGCCTGAACTCTTGGTGGGATGGTGGGTGGGAATCTTTAGGAATTGGACGATCCTGCGGGCGCCGGGGTTGGGCGAGAGCCTGCGGCCGAGTGCCGTGACCCCGCTCGACGCCGTCGCTCCTCACGCTCGTCCCCAGATTCCAATCCAAACACTTGAATGAAGATCTACTGTAACCTGGGACACGAAAACCTCCTCTTGGCAGCTGTCGTTTATATGCAAACCCGGGTGCTGCTGCCCAAGCCCGCGGCTGCGGCTGCGCTGCTGGAGCCTCCCTCCCCCACCAGGCACTTTAGGGATTCTGTTGGTTGGTTTTTTTATTGTTTTTTCCTTGGCAAAAATGTCCCATCCTAAGAAACGATTCTGTTCCGAGTTCCCGTCCTGTTTTGCGTGGCCGTTCTTGGGTGAGAGTCAGTGTTGCTTTTTTTTTTTTTTTTAGGGAAAAAAAAAAAGTTATTTATAAAGAAGCGAGCATTTACCTTAAAAAAAACCAACAAAAACCATAAAAAAAAAATAATCCTGAAAGTTTTAGCCTTTTAATAGGGAGAGAAATGCACTTCAGCGTCCGCATGGCAGCCCTGGGTCTGTGTTCATGCCTGACGCAGCCGCGGGGCAGGTTTGGTTGCGTGGGTGGGATCTGGGGTTTGTTTGGGGTTTTCTTTTTTAATTTAGAGCTCTTGTCCCGAATGCCGGAGTGAAGCATTCGAGAACGTTGCACTGGGTTTGTCTGTTGGGGTTTTTTGGTTTTTTTTTTTTGGTTTTTTTTTTTATTTTCCTTCTGAGTTACTGTACCGCTATCAGGTGCAAAAAACGATCCTCCTCCTCCGTACCACGAGAGTTCAAAGCCAAAGACTGGGATGAGAGAATGGGCTGGCAGGAGAGCAGGAATTTTTGGGAGACGTCTTCTCCCCGACCTCCTCTTCGTAGGAACGTGGGGTGAGGGCATCCCAGCGCGATCCCTCCTGATGGGAACAGGGAGAAGTTGCCGTTAAGGATCCCTCTCCCCGCTCGCCTCCTCTTTGCAAGCAACGGGACCGCGCCATCCCCACACTGTCGCTCTCCTGCCCAGCGTTCCAGCGAGCAGAAGCGTTTCTGGAACCAAAAGAGAAGGTGTTAGGTCTTTTTTTTCCTTCGGTTTTTAACCGGTTTCGGATGAAGGCGGCTCCTGGTTCGGGTCGTGGTGTGGAGCGGGTGCCGGAGCGGCCGTTTCGGGGAGGCTCCCGCGGGCAGGGTGCTGCTGGCAGCCCGCAGGGACGTTCCCCTCGCACTGTTTCTTTCTTTTACCAAAGCCAAACTCTTGAAGAACCAAATATGAAGTTTTAGTCTTGGCCTTTGGGTGATAAAGCACATTTTCTTCCTGTTTCATGTAGGAGTTTTTTTTCCCGGAAGGGAGCGGGCTCGGGGAGCTCCCGCTGCTCCTGTTGGGCACCAGCTCGTTGGTGGAGCTCGGTCTCCCCCGTCCCGTTTCCAACCCACACTTCCTTCAGCAAAGCACTTGAGCAGTTTGCCCTGGGCGAGGTCTCGGAGCTTGGGCCCCAGGGGACCCCAATCCCGAGCGGTGGGGAGCAGGCAGGTCTCCTCTGGCTGTTCCAGAAGGATCAACCTGTCTGGACTCCACTCTTGGCAAGGCTGCTGGGTCCCGTCCTTCGGTGCCGATGTAGGATCGGGTCTTGGCCAACGGCCTCTCCCCTCCCCGCTCTGCCCCAACCCTTGAGCTTGAAAGAAAGTGTTAAACCTTTCTGCACCGAATACCTCAGTTCGGAACCAGAATAAACTCATGAAACTTGAATTTCAAGGTCCTTTCTGAAAATCCTTTTCAGTATTCTAGAGAGGAGAACTGGAAAAAAAAAAAAAGAGACTTGTTTACATTGCTGTCGAGTCCGCGCTTGCCTCTTGCAGCTCTTTCCCTTTCGGGAAGGAATTTCGGCATCGCTTTATCTCTTCTCTTCACTGCTTGCTCTCGCCCGCCCCGCGGGGCAGGAAAAAGGGTCCAAAGTCCCGAGCCGTTGTCTTCAAGGGCTAAAGTTCTTCTTCAGGCAGATGAAGGGGCTGAGCTGCCCCTGTCCTCGGCGATTCCCGAGGATGGAGCTGGGTTTGGAGCGGGCAGATGGCTCCGTCCTTCTGCTGATGTTCCAGCTCTCCATAGCAGCCGGGGACTGCCCGGAGGCGGCAGCGGAGCCGGGTCATCCCGTGCCCGTCCCGCCGTGGCCCTCGATGCCGCGTGGCTTTAGCGTCGCTGGTGGGGACGAGGCCCCAGCACCATCCGACGGCGTTTTCCTGCAGCCAGGGCGAGAGCGTTTGTTAGAGCACACAGAGAATGCTGCTTTTCCTTCACCCCGTGGAGCGTTATCGTGGTTTTCGGTTTCTTTGTGTAGAGCAGAAAGCTGATCCCTCTCTTGGCCGCGTTTCTGTGCTGCGACGCCTTCCCTTCCGCTCAACGTGACGATGAAAACTATGCCGAGACAATCAATGTGATCTCTGTAAGGGCTTCTCCATCTTCTCTGCAGCGCTTTAGACTTCTAGGTGTTCTCTGCCAGGATCTTTTTTCTCCCCTCCCCTTGTGTCTTATTAAAAATAATAATAATAATTAATAATAACGGAGGGATCCGAGGTTTCAGCAGCGCATCCGTGGTCCGGGAGCACCCGAGGGGTGGGATAGGGGTGGGTGGGGAGGGGGCGTGCGGCCGGCGTCCCCGCTGGTCCCAGTCTTGTTCTCCTTTAACGCTGTATCGTTACCATTGACAGCACAGCTTGACAATTTCAGTAATAATCCAAGTGTTTGGTAATAATGCATTCTTTTGCTAAACGAGATTTGTGATGGTTTCCCTAGTGCATTGTAAAGAGGGATGGAGGGAAACTTCCGCTGCCCTGGCCTCCCCGGCTCCTTTTCCACGGACCTTTATGCCAAAGTTGGACCATTCCCGCTTAACGTCCTGCCCGGCGCCGGCTCCTCCTCGGTGCCGCGTTCGCCAAGCAGTGATTTTTCCAGCTTTTCCCCAATCGATGCTGCTCCCGTCTCCCTGGTTTCCGACACGCAGGCACCGGATCACCCGTCCCCCTCCGGAACAAAAAGGAAGTTTCTCTCCGCTCCCTTGGTCCAAAGCACTTGCTTCAAGTAATAAGCACTTTCGTTAAAGCATGAGTCTGGATTCCCTTTAGCATCCCACGGGATAGAGAGCAGCGAGAGGGAGAAGAGAGTGTCTTTGGGTTTATTTTTTCATTTTTAAGTTTAAAAAAAAAAAAAAAAAAAAAAAAAGAGAGAGGAAAAAAACCAAAAAAAAAACCAACAAAAAAAAAAAAAAAAGGAATTTGTTTCTAGGGAATGAATGAACAAAGGGAAGTTGTGTTTGGAGAGAGAGAGAGAGAGAGATAAAAAAAAAAAAAAAAAGAAAACAAAACAGCACAAACGTGTTCAGCTCCCAGGTGTATTTGCACTGCCACTGCCGGAGCCGGGGGCGTCCGGCCCCGCTGAGCCATAGGAACTGCTGACACCCCTGAATGTACGGCCCCGCGGCGCCCACCGCGCTCCCAGGAATCTCAGAAATAACCCCACGCTGATGAGAATCTGGTCCATGTTTCTTTGTTGTTGCTGTTCCCGAGCTGCAGGCGATTGGAAGCTTCTTTTTCTTTAGGAAAATCAACACACACCACACCCCCCCCCCCCCCCAAACTCCCATCCCTTCTCCCCATCCCGGACACGGGGAATCCGGCCCCGTGTGTAAGTAGCACTAAAAACAAAGCAAAAACTCCCCAAAAACCAGAAGGAATTTTGTTTCTGTGGGTTTTGTTTTGAACGGGGCGGGTGGTGGGGACCCTGCAAGCCCCCTGGGGTCCCAGCGCGGGGCTGGGGAGAAACCAGGGAGGGGAACAAACCCGAGACCAACCGGCCGAGCCCCAAGAATCAACCTTTCCTTTGATTTTATTCCCTTGGCCGTTGGGGCCAGGTCCGGGAACTCCCCCGGCTCTGTCCTGAGGGTCCCTTGTTCCCTCCCCGCTCGGCCCTGGGGGTCCCCGGGCTCCCCACCTGCCCCAGGGACCACGACTGGAGGGGCCGAGCCCCCGCGGGCATCGCCTCTGCCTTCAGTAAGAAACCAAAGGAAATCCAACCCCTTCCCTGCGCGATTCCAGCACAGGTTCTGTGGTTCGGGGGTTTCTTTTATTTTTCTTTTCCTTTCCTTTCCTTTCCCCCCCCCCCCCCGCTTTCCTTTTCTTTGTTTTTCTCTAAGGACGCGAGGAGCCCTTCAAACCCCTTCTCCTGGCTGGAATTTTTCTAGGCTCAGCAGTGCCGGGTGCGCGTTCGATCGGAGAAAACGAACCCGGCTCAGCCGAGATGCGGCGACGGGAGCGTCGGAACGGGGAGGGGGACACAGGTGGCGAGGGGCCCTTGGCGGCTCTTTGGATAAATCCAGCTCCTCGGAGCAGCGACGCGAGGCTGGAGCGGGATGGGGTCGGTGGGAAGGGGGCTGCGTCTCCGAAGAGTCGTTCTGTAGCAAGCTCGGTGTCTAAAACACCCCCGTGTCAATGCTGCACCTCTGTCTATGAATTATGCACATAAACATTTCTCTGAAAACGATGATAGGAGAGACCTCAGCACCAGTCAGGTACCACCAACTCCTCCTCTGCGTCGCGGCGTCCGTGTGTCTGGGCGTTGTCTGAGCCTCCCGGGCAGGGAAGAAAGAGGAGGGGAAAACAAAAAAAAAAAGAGGAAAATAGCCTTACTCGACCCAGTCGTATCGATATTGTTCGTCAACTTGAAACTAATAAAGGAAACGCATGAAAACCTCTGGCTGAGCCGCGGTGGTGGCTACGTGTCCCCTTGCTCCCGATCTGGCTGGGGTTTCTCCTTCAGCTGCGAAGCGTTGGGTGGCTCCTTCCTTCTCTCTTTTTCTCCAAGGCCGGAGGGAGTCACGGCTTGACCAAAACTGCCAGTTCTTTTGGTGCCCTGTGCTCGGTTCCCCGGAGATGTTGACGTTCCTCAGAGCTTGGGTGCTGCAGGTCGCCCCGTGCCGCTCGGAGCGCCAGCAAAGGACGTGGATGGAGCCCTGGGGGGTCGGTCCAGACAGCGACAGTCCCTGGAAACAGCTCCAGATGGTTCCTCTCCCAGCTCCATCTGCTCCGGGCACCCTGAGCCCCCACGATTCATGGGGAGACCAGGGATGGGAGCCCCCATTCCCCCTGGGCAGGAGCTTCTCGAGCCAGTGTGGGATGGGAGTGGCGAGAGTCGTTTGTGAGGCGGTTGGATAACGAAGAGGGTCTTTAATTTGTGTCTTCTCTGCACTGGTCACACCTACCTCTGGCAATAACCGAGATGGGGAATGTGTCTCGCCCTCAGACCCACCCCTGCGTGCGGGAGGGAGCACCGGGCCCTGCCGGGATCCGCAGCGGGCAAAGGGGGGTCCAGGGGCAGAGCAGCCCCGAGCGAGCCCCTCACAGCGGTGTTCGCGTGCGCTGGCTCCACATACTTGGGTTGTCCATGTGCCAGATCCACATTCTTGGGTTCTCCATGTGCTGGCTCTGCATGCTTGGATTTTCCCACATGCTCGGGTTCTCCACGTGCTGGCTCCATGCACTTGGGTTCTCCAAACGCTCGGGTTCTCCACATGCTTGGATTCTCTATGTGCTGGCTCCATGCACTTGGGTTCTCCACATGCTTGGATTCTCTGTGTGCTGGCTCTGTGCACTTGGGTTCTTCAAACACTTGGGTTCTCCATGTGCCAGCTCTGCACGCTTGGGTTCTCCACATGCTTGGATTCTCTGTGTGCTGGCTCCATGCACTTGGGTTCTTCAAACACTTGGGTTCTCCGTGTGCCAGCTCTGCACGCTCAAGTTCTCCATGTGCTCGGGTTCTCTATGTGCCAGCCTGCACTCTTGGGTTCTCCATGTGCTTGGGTTCTCCATGTGCCAGCTCCATGCATTTGGCTTCTCCAAAACCTCAGATTCTCTGTGTGCAGGCTCCAAAAGCTCGGATTCTCCACATGCTTGGATTCTCCGTGTGCCAGCTCTGCATTCTCGGGTTCTCCACATGCTTGGGTTCTCCACGTGCTCGGATTCTCCATGTGCTTGAGTTCTTCACGTGCCATCTCCGTGCACTTGGGTTCTTCAAACTCTTGGGTTCTCTGTGCGCCGGCTCCAAATATTTGGGTTCTCCTTATGCTCAGGTTCTCCGTGTGCCGTCCCCATGCACTAGGGTTCTTGAAACACTTGGGTTCTCCACACGCTTGGATTCTCCATGTGCCATCTCCGTGCACTTGGGTTCTTCAAACTCTCGGGTTCTCCGTGTGCCGGCTCCAAATGCTCGGGTTCTCCTCGTGCTCAGGTTCTCCGTGTGCTGTCCCCATGCACTTGGGTTCTCCAAACTCTTGGGTTCTCCACACGCTTGGGTTCTCCATGTGCCAGCTCTGCATTCTCGGGTTCTCCACATGCTTAGGTTCTCCATGTGCCAGCTCTGTGCACTCGGGTTATCCATGTGCTCGGGTTCTCCATGTGCTTGAGTTCTCCAGGTGCTCAGATTCTCCATGTGCTTGGATTCTCCATGTGCTTGAGTTCTTCACATGTCATCTCTGTGCACTCAGGTTCTCCACGTGCTCGGGTTCTCCATGTGCCATCTCTGTGCACTTGGGTTCTTCAAACTCCCGAGTTGTCCGTGTGCCGGCTCCAAATGTTTGGGTTCTCCTTGTGCTCAGGTTCTCCGTGTGCAGTCCCCATGCACTTGGGTTCTCCAAACACTTGGGTTCTCCATGTGCCAGCTCTGCATTCTCGGGTTCTCCACATGCTTGGGTTCTCCACGTGCTTGGGTTCTCAATGTGCTTGAGTTCTTCACGTGCCATCTCCGTGCATTTGGGTTCTTCAAACTCTCGGGTTCTCTGTACGCCGGCTCCAAATGCTCAGGTTCTCCGTGTGCCGTCCCCATGCACTTGGGTTCTCCAAACACTTGGGTTCTCCATGTGCTCGGGTTCTCCACGTGCTTGAGTTCTCCAGGTGCTCGGATTCTCCACATGCTTGGATTCTCCATGTGCTTGAGTTCTTCACGAGCCATCTCTGTGCACTCAGGTTCTCCGCGTGCTCAGGTTCTCCATATGCCATCTCTGTGCACTTGGGTTCTTCAAACTCTCGAGTTCTCCGTGTGCCGGCTCCAAATGTTTGGGTTCTCCTCGTGTTCGGGTTCTCCATGTGCCGTCCCCATGCACTTGGGTTCTCCAAACACTTGGGTTCTCCACACGCTCGGGTTCTCTGTGTGCCGGCGCCGGGTCGTAATTGGCAGCTGGGAATGGTTAACATCACCAGCTTTGGATTCAGGCAGGGAGGGAGCGGCGAGTGCGCCGGATCGAGGGATTGGTGCCAGAATATTCCCCCCCTCGGCACCAGCTCCACACGAGCCCCCGTGGTGGCAGCCCCCGCGCCACATCCTGCAGTGCCGAGCGGTTCAAGCGTCTCCCCCAACCCTGTAGGTGCTTCTTCCTCCAGCTCTGGTTCAAAGCACGAGCGCGGAGGCTCCTCTCGGATTATCCCGAGCCCTTCGCCCCCAGCCTGGTGCAAGCAGGGAGCGGTTCTGACGTGCAATTTAAAAGCAGCAAAATACAACAAGGTCTGATTCTCTCGAAGCCTCATGGTGCTGATGCCTTGGTGGCTGAACGGAGTGATGTCCCCATGCACCCTCCTCTCCAGAGCCCGGGGTTCATCCTGAGTAGCCGCGCTCGTGGCTCTGGGTGGAGGGAATTGGAGTGAGCAAAATCCCTTTGTTGCCAGTGAAATCCCTTCGTTGCGAGCGAGGGCATCCCAACCCATTCCCCAATGAGCGCTTTTGGGGAGCCCACACCAGCCTCCCCACCAGAGCCCGAGCTGTTCCTTCAGCTCAGATGTTCCTTGTATTTTCAGCAATTTTCATCATCAGGAAGGGAAGGAGCTAAAGAAAACTTTAAAAAAAAAATTAAAAGAAGAAAAGCATTGAAACTTGATCTATTTTCTACGCTGTCAGCTGCGACCGAGTCCTGTTATTCATATTGTGGCTTCGAATCAATTATGTTTATTAAAATGCTATTGCTTCTAGGTCCTCGCGTCCTTCCTGCGCGAACGGCGGCTCGGGGGGCGTCGGGGAGGGGAAACACGCTCGATGCCACCTCGAGAGCCGCCTGTGTCGGGGACCCCAAGGGCTGAGCCTGGAGCCACCGGGGGGGTCACGTAGAGAAGGGGTGAAAGTCCAGTCCTGGGGCGTGTTGGGGCTCCTGCTATCCCACCATCCACGGTGGTGGGATGGTGGGATGGTGGGATGGTGGGATGGTGGGATGGTGGGATGGTTGGATGGTGGGATGGTGGGATGGTGGGATGGTGGGATGGTGGGATGGTGGGATGGTTGGATGGTGGGATGGTGGATGCGATTCCCTGCTCCGGCGCCGCTCAGGGCTGCAGCCACGCGCGGACGTGCCCTTCGGCGAGGGCGATGGCCACCATGATGCCGCTACCCAGGAGGAACCCCGCGTTCTGCAGGACGAAGCAGCTCCAGGTGCCCTCGCCGGGGCTCTCGGCGCCCCGCAGCGCTTCGGGGAGCTGGGGCGAAGCCGGGGGGTGATGAGCGGGGAGGCTCAGCGAGGCCGGAGCGAGCGCCCCCAGCCCCACGGCCGCTCCCCCCGGCCGCCCCCTTACCATGTCGGCCAAGGCCACGTAGAGGAAGATGCCGGCGGTGACCGTGAGGATCCAAGGGGTGAGGTGGGACGCGCTCTGCCCCACGGCCGCCCCCGCCGCGGCCCCCAGGCAGGAGAGCAGAGCCGAGAGGGCGTTGAGGAGCAGGATGGCGCGGGGCGCCGTGCCCGCCCGCAGCAGCACCGCCAGGTCGCCTGCGGCAAGACGGACGGTGGGCATCGAGGGGCTTGAGGTGGCGGGGGGGCCGCGGTTGGGGTGAAGGGGCAGCCACCTACCCAGCTCGTGGGGCAGCTCGTGGCACAGCACGGCCAGCGCGGTGCTGAGCCCGCTGGAGACGCTGCGGGAGAAGGCGGCTCCTGCGGGAAGAGGGGCCTTCACCCTACACCTGCGGGGAGCCCCTGCGCCCCGGGCACCCGACGCCCTGGCCCTGCGCCCCCTCCTGTGCCCGCTGGGTATCCCCTCTGCACCCCCTGTCTCCTTGCCCCCTCCGCCCCCACGCGTCGCCTGTCCCTGTGTGTCCCCTGTCCTCGTCCTCCCCTGTCCCATTGCGTCCCGTGTCCCAGTGCATCTGTCCCTGTACATCCCTGTCCCTTTGTGTCCCCTGTCCCTGTCCCCCTGTCTCTGTGCATCCCCATCTCCTTGTGTCCCCTGTCCCCTTGCATCCCTGTCCCTTTGCATCCCCTGTCCCTTCGTGCCCCCTGTCCTCATGCTCCCCTGTCCCCTCTGTCCCTTTGTGTCCCCTGTCCCTGTGTGTCTCCTGTCCTCGTGCTCCCCTGTCCCATTGCATCCCCTGTCCCTGTGCATCCCTGTCCTTTTGCGTCCCCTGTCCCCCCTGTCTCTGTGCATCCCCATCTCCTTGTGTCCCCTGTCCCTTTGCGCCCTGGTCCTCATGCTCCCCTGTCCCCTCTGTCCCTGTGCATCCCTGTCCCTTTGCGTCCCCTGTCCCCCCTGTCTCTGTGCATCCCCATCTCCTTGTGTCCCCTGTCCCCTTGCATCCCCTGTCCCTTTGTGTCCCCTGTCCCTTTGCACCCCAGTCCTCATGCTCACCTGTCCCCTCTGTCCCTGTGCATCCCTGTCCCTTTGTGTCCCCTGTGCCTGTGTGTCCCCTGTGCCTGTGTGTCCCCTGTCCTTGTGCGTCCCCTGTCCCATTGCATCTGTCCCAGTGCATCCCTGTCCCTTTGTGTCCCCTGTCCCTGTCCCCCCGTCTCTGTGCATCCCCATCTCCTTGTGTCCCCTGTCCCCTTGTATCCCCATCTCCTTGTGTCCCCTGTCCCTTTGCATCCCCTGTGCCTGTGTGTCCCCTGTCCTTGTGCATCCCCTGTCCCATTGCATCCCCTGTCCCAATGCATCTGACCCTATGCATCCCTGTCCCTTTGCGTCCCCTGTCCCCCCTGTCTCTGCATCCCCATCTCCTTGTGTCCTCTGTCCTTTTTTGTCCCCTGTCCCTTCGTGCCCCCTGTCCTCACGCTCCCCTGTCCCCTCTGTCCCTGTGCATCCCTGTCCCCTTTGCATCCCCTGTCCCTGTCCCCCCTGTCCCATTGCATCTCCATCTCCTTGTGTCCCCTGTCCCCTTGCATCCCCTGTACTTTTGTGTCCCCTGTCCCTTCGTGCCCCCTGTCCTCATGTTACCCTGTCCCCTCTGTCCCTGTGCATCCCTGTGTCCCTTTTGCATCCCCTGTCCCTGTGCATCCCCGTCCTCGTGCTCCCCTATTCCTATCCCCTCTGTCCCTAAGCATCCCCTGTCTCCTTGCGTCCCCAATCCTTTTGCATCCCTGTCCCCTTGCATCCCCTGTCCCTGTCCCCTCTGTCTCTGTGCATCCCCTGTCCTCGTGCTCCCCTCTATCCCCGTACCCCCATCCCCATTTTTCCCCCCTCCTCTTCTCCATGTGCCCCCACCCCGTGTCCCCGTCCCCTCACCGATGGCCACCCCGTCAGTCAGGTTGTGGATCCCGTCCCCCAGCACAACCATCCAGACGACGTCGGTGGCCCTGGGGCTGGGGGGCAGCGAGGGCCCATGGGAGTGTCCGTGGTTCTGGCCGTGTCCATGGCTCTGGCGATACCCAGCGGGATGCCCGTGGGGATTAACCTCCAGCTCCGGCTCCGGTGCCGTCAGGCGTCTCAGCTCGGCGCCTGCGATGGGAGAGACACAAGGTGGTGGCCGTGGCCACGGCCCGTGGGCACCGTGGGGCACGTGGAGTGGGTTTTACCTCCTTGCGATGGTGCCAGGGCCCCTGCGGCCACACTGGGGGTGTCCGTGGGGCAGCGTCCCTGAGGCAGACAGGGGTGTTTGAATCACAGAATCACCAGGTTGGAAAAGACCCATCGGATCATCGAGTCCAACCGTTCCCATCAATCACTAACCCATGACCCTCAGCACCTCGTCCGCTCGTCCCTCAAACCCTCCAGGGAAGGGGACTCAACCCCCTCCCTGGGCAGCCTCTGACACTGCCCAGTGACCCTTTCTCTGAAATATTTTTTCCTGATGTCCAGCCTGACCCTCCCCTGGTGGAGCTTGAGGCCATTCCCTCTCGTCCTGCCCCCTGGGCTTCTCCCAAGTGACTTTGGAAGCGATGCTGTCCCCAGTGCCCCCCAGCCTCTCACCGTGGCGTCCCGGCTGCGCCGCAGCCTCCCCAGCAGCAGCTCAGCCAAGAAGAGCAGGTAGATGCCCCCCAGCACCGCCAACCCCTGCAGCACCGCGGCTCCCGGCTCTGCCGGCATCTCCCGGTGCTTCCCTTGCGCCTGAGGAGAGGGGGGGACGTGGGGGTGAGGACGCCCGGTCCCCTCGGTGCCCCCGGTCCCCTCTCCATCCCGCTGAGTCGGGGGCACCTACATGGGGCCAGAGATGGAGCAAGGCGTCCCCGCAGAGCGTCCCCACGGCCAAGGCCACCAGGAAGGCCAGGAGCGAGCGGAAGAAGCTGCGACTCAGCAGCGGCACGAGGGCAACGGCCAACGCGGAGGGCAGGCTGACGAGGGCCACGGCCAGGAGCCCCCAGCCCAGAGCTGCCACCAGGGTGAGAAAACACAACTGGGATGGGGAGACGGGATGGAGACCCCGAGACTGGGACCCTGGGACTGGGAAGGTGGGGAGATGGGGAGCTGGGGATGGGGAATGCGGGGATGGTGAAGAAGGGATGAAGGAGCTGGATGATTCTATGATGATGATGGAGGAGTCGGGGATGGGGCTGCAGGGACAAGGTCGTGGGGATGAGGAACCGGGGTGCTTGAGGCTACAGGGATTTCATGGACCAAGGGCTGAGGGTACGGAGGGGGTGGACACAGGGACCAGATAGAATCATGGAATCATAGAATCGCTAGGTTGGAAAGGACCCACTGGATCATCAAGTCCAACCATTCTTATCAGGATGATGGAGGAGCCAGAGATGGGGCTGCAGGGACAGGGTCGTGGAGGTGAGGAACTGGAGTCCTTGGAGCTACTGGGATCCCATGGACCAAGGGCTGAAGGTGCAGGGATGGTGGACACGGGAATCAGATGATGGAGGAGCCAGAGATGGGGTAGCAGGGACAGGAGAGCAGATGCTGGACTACCAGGGGATGGGGATGCATGGACAGAGACCCCATGGACCAAGGGCTGAAGGTGCAGGGGTGGTGGACACGGGGACCAGATAGAATCATGGAATCAGAGAATCACTAGGTTGGAAAGGTCCCACTGGATCATCAAGTGCAACCATTCTGATCAAGAGGATGGAGAAGCCAGAGATGGGGATGCATGGACAGGGCCATGGAGAGGAGATGCTGGGCTACCTGGGGATGGGGATGCACGGACAGGGACCCCATGGACCAAGGGCTGGGAATGCAGGGATGGTGGACAGGGACCAGATGACTGGAGAGAGGCAGATTTAGGCCAGGCACAAGGAACAATTTCTTCACCATGAGGCACTGGAGCAGGTTGCCCAGGGAATTGGTAGTTGCCCCATCCCTGGAGGTGTTCAAGGCCAGGTTGGATGGGGCTTGGAGGACGTGATCCGGTGGAATGTCCCTGCCCATGGCATGGGGGGTTGGAATTATATGATCTTTAAGGTCCCTTCCAACCCAAACTATTCTATGATTCTACGATGGAGGAGCCTGGGCTGGGCTGCAGGGTCACGGGGAGCAGATGCTGGGCTACCTGGGGACAAGTCTGCAGGGATAGAGAACCCAGGAAAGGGTGAGCCAGGGGTTGGGGGCCAGGGAGGGGCCCCGGTTGGGGTTACCTGGCCACAGGGTCCCCCCCGGGGGAGGCAGCATCACCTCATCGCTGTGCTGGATGCAGACCCGGCTGTCGATCTGGTAGAGCAGAGCCGGGCACAGGAGGGTGAACTGCTCGGGCGTCAGCTGGGCCACCGCCTCCAACCCGAAATTCCCCAGGAGTTGGGTGACGTTGAGGCACTGTGGGGGACGTGGTGAGCGCTGGGGGGGGGTCCAAGACTCTGAGGTCCCACTGGGGGATGAGGGGAGCTCCCCGGGGACCCCCATCCCCGCTCACATCATCGTGCAGGTGGCCGGTGCCGGAGTGGTCCAAGCCCAGCACCCTCTCCAGGAGGGTCAGATGAGGGGGTGCCCCGGCACCGGGGGGCTTGGTGGGTGCCGCCTTCGTTCTGGTTCTGGGGCTGCGGGAGGCGAGCAAGGATGAGCAGCAGGTTTTGGGGTGTAGCCCTTGGGAGTGAGCGATGGGGTGGTGATACCTGGAGGCTCCGTGGGGCGTCGGGGCGCTGGGTGCCACGTCCCCGCCGTGTTCCCAGAGCGGGTGCCGGTGTCGGTGCTTCTCCTCCTGCACCTCCAGCAGGTCGAGGTGGCTGACGTGGCCGTGGCCGAGCTCCTCGTGCTGGATCTGCACCACCTGCACGCGGCCGAGCCCCAGGCTGCCCAGCAGCCGCGCCAACCCCTCGAAGGGCAGCGTCCCGTTGGCACCGTACAACCCGAAGAGCTGCTGCACGTAATACCCCTGCTCCTGCGCCGCCGCTGCCGCCACCGCCCTCACCGTCGCCCCCAGAGCCAGCAGCCCCAGGATGCCCGCCAGGAGCCCCATGGTGCCAGGGGCCGCGGTGCCCGGGGGTCCCCGAGAGCTTCGCCAGCTACCCGCGCGCCGCCCGGCCGGCCGGTTGCAGGGGCGGCTGCAAAGCAACAGGCGGCATCAGGGTCACGGTGTGGGTTGTGTGGCCCTCCCTGGGGTGTGGGGGTGTTTGTGGGGTGGAGGACGTTTGGCTCTCACCAGGGTGCATGGGACATGGGGTATAGGGACACCCATGGGACATGGGGACACCCATGGGGCTTCCGCTAGGGTGTGGGAACAGCCACCATGGAGCAGGGACACCCAAGGGGTGGGGGGACATTCATGGAGTGGGGGGGTTATGTGGCGCTCACCAGGGTGCACAGACACCCCATGGGGTATGGGGACACCCATGGGACATGGGGACACCCATGGGGCTCCCACTAGGGCGTGGGAACAGCCACCAGGAAGCAAGGACACCCATGAAGTGGGGGGATATGTGGCGCTCACCAGGGTGCACAGACACCCATGGGGTATGGGGACACCCATGGGACATGGGGACACCTATGGGGCTCCCACTAGGGCGTGGGAACAGCCACCAGGGAGCAGGGACACCCATGGAGTGGGGGGATATGTGGCACTCATCAGGGTGCACAGACACCCATGGGGTATGGGGACACCCATGGGACATGGGGACACCCATGGGGCTCCCACTAGGGCGTGGGAACAGCCATCGGGGAGCAGGGACACCCATGGGGCGCAGGGACACCCATGGGGTGAGGGGATATGTGGCTCTCACCAGGGTGCACGGACACCCATGAGGTGTGAGGACACCCATGGGACATGGGGACACCCATGGGGCTCCCACTAGGGCACGGGAACAGCCACCGGGGCGCAGGGACACCCATGGGATGGGTGGATATGTGGTTCTCACCAGGGTGCACGGACACCCATGAGGTGTGGGGACACCCATGGGGCACAGGGACATCCCTGGGGCTCTCACTAGGGTGTGGGAACAAACACTGGGGTACAGGGACACCCATAGGATGGGGGGGGGGGACACCCAAGAGGCACAGGGACACCCCCAGAGTGTGGGACACGTGGCTCTCACCGTGTGACAGTGACACCTGCCGTGTGTGGGGCAGGGGGGGCTGGTGGGGCCAGAGGGTGCCCCCCACGTGGCCGGGGACCCCAGGGTGGGCACTGGGGGGGGTGGTTGTGGGGACACCGTGGGGGACACGCGGTGACACTCGTCCTTGAGGGGCGGTTTTGCAACTGGGGCAGCTTTTGTGTGGGAGTTAATGTTTCACCCGCGCGGAGATAAGGGCAGCGGCACCTCAGCACCCCCCCCCATCCCAGCAGGGAGCCCCCCACCCACCTGCACCCCAACTGGCCCCCCCACGGCGATGGGAGCCCCCAAACCGGGGGAATGGGACAGCGAGGGGCTCGTCCTCCCTGCCACATGGGGCTGGTGATGCCGTGGGGCTGGCGATGCCGTGATTCAGGGAGCTGCACCCCACAAACGGGAGGATGGACAACCCCCCCACCCCGCACCCCTCAATCCCGCTGGGGGGCAGCTCATGGTCCCCGGCATCACCAGCCCACAGGGTCCCATTTTCGGGGGGGGGGGGGGGGCGACACCAGCATCACCCGCACCCCCTCATCTCTCCAGTTCACCTGCACTGCACCCAGCAATGTTGGGGGCCTCCCCCTGCCCCCCCATCTCCCCTCAGGCTCACCTGCACTGGAAGAAGCCGGGGGACCCCCATGCCCACCACCTGCTTACCTACATGGCGAAGGTGGGGGGCTCCCTGCTGACCCCTCCTCATGTCCCCTGGGGCTCACCTGAGCGCTGGGTGATGTTGGGGGGCTCCTCCTGTCCCCCCATCTCCCCATGGGCTCACCTGGGGGGTCTGTCCTTGCCCCCCCCCATGCCCCCTCCCCCTTGCTTACCTGCACGGCAATGGTAGGGGGCTCCCCCCTGTCCCCTCAGGCTCACCTGTGTGCTGGGTGATATTGGGGGGCTCCCCCTGTCCCCCCATCTCCCTTTGGGCTCACCTGCACTGGGTGAAGCTGGGGGGGTCTGTCCTTTTCCCCCCCCATATCCCCCCCCATGCTTACCTGCATGACGATGGTGGGGGGCTCCCCTCTGTCCCCTGGGGCTCAGCTGAGTGCTGGGTGATATTGGGGGGCTCCCCGTGTCCCCCCCCCTCTGCTCTTGGGCTCACCTGCATTGGATGAAGCCAGGGGGCCCCCATGCCCCCCCTCCATGCTTACCTGCATGGCTATGGTGAGGGGCTCCCCCTGTCCCCTGGGGCTCACCTGAGTGTTGGGTGATGTTGGGGGGCTCCCTGCGTCCCCCCCTCGTGTGTGTCCCCCCCACCCTCGGCTCACCTGCGCCGTGCAGGGTGATGGGGGGGGGGGGGGGGCTGTCCCCGTCCCCCGTCCGTACCGACTGCTGCACCCGAACCGGGGGGGGCCAAGGGTCACCGGGCGCTGTCCCAGCCCGCGCTGGGAGGGGCCGCACGGGGGGGGCCTTAAAGGGCGAGGGGGGTCCGGGACCCCCCCCAACCCCGGGGACCAGGTAGACGCAGTCGAGGCGCAAACTGAGGTGGGGGGGGACACCTTTATTAACACCCACCCTGAAGGGATCCAGCCACCACCATATGGGGAGCTGGGGGGGCTGGGGGTGCTGGGGGGCCCCCCCACCCCGGGAGGGCGCAGCCAATCGGCTCAGTCTCATCCTGACCGGGCCCCCCAATCCCAGCTGGCACGATGTTGGGGGGGGGGGGTGGTCCCGGTGGCTCCCATGCTCCACGGTGGCACCGGGGGCTGCTCGGGCTTTGGGGAGCCCCCCCAGCCGGTGTTGGGGTGGCGGAGGTTGGCGGGGGGGGGGGGGTCCCCCGGTTGTTATCTCTTGCTGCTCCTGCGCGTCTCCTTCCCGTTGCTGACGGGGGGGCCCGGGTGGCCGGGTTGGCTGCGGGTGATGCGGCCGCTCGGGGGGTGCGCGGCGGCTGGGGGGGGGTGCGCGGGCCCCCCCGGGCTCAGCCCGTTCCCGTTCTGGCTGTCGGGGGCTGCAAGCAGAGCAAGGGGGTGGATTTAGTGAGGTGGGGACCTCCTGAGCTGCACTGAGGGGGGGGTCCTGTGTCCCCGAAGAGAGGTGGGGGGGCTGTTTGCTTTACCTGGGGGTGCCGCGGGGGGGCCCGGGGGGTTCTGCGATGGAGCTGGACTCACGCTCTCGTTCTGGGCCTGCAGAGGAGATTGGAGACACACTGTGTGCCGGAGAATCGGAGCGGCCACGCTGGTTTTGGAGGGGGAGTTGGGGGTCCCAGGGGTGCCAACCCCCCCTCCTCAGCCCCCCTCAGCCCCCCCAAAACTCACCCCTTTGCTCTGTGCCTGCTGTGCCACATACTCGGGGTTGGGCTCGCTGAAGTTGGGCACCTCAGAATAAACCATGCAGAACCTGCCGGCAGAACGGGGCGGTGGGGTCCTCGCACCCCCAGCCTCCTCCTGCACCCCTAAATTCCTCTGTCCCCCCCCCAAAAAAAAAAACAAAACCAAAACTCCCCAGCCCCATCCTTACTCCCCAATCTTCTGCAGGTCCCCCCCCCGGCCGGTGTAGAGTGTCAGGCAGCCCTTGAAGACGGAGGCGTAACTGGAAAGGGATAAAAAATAGAGGGGGTCAGGGAAGGGGGAGCCCCCCAGGGGTTTGGGGAAGGGGGGGGGTGAGGCCCCCCCAAACCTACCCCTTGGTGAGGCGTGAGGCGGATGATGTCCCCTGGCTGGATGAGGTTCCCCACGTCGTCCCACACCGAGATGTTGATGCTCCCGGTCTTGTCGGCCACCTTGCACGTCCGAACCTCGTGTCCGTCCTTCGTCTTCGTCACCCGGCCCTGGGGCGAGGGAAAAAGGGAATTGGGGGGCGGGGGGGGGGGGGGTCAAGGGGGCTCCAAGGGGGGGTGTCTGGGGAGCCCCCCAGGGGGTGGTAGGGGGCTGGAAGGTGCAGGGACCCCAGTCTGAGGGGAGGGTAGTGATGGGGGCAAGGGGAGCTGGGGGTGACAGGGGGTGAGCGGGGAGGTTGGGGACAGGGGATTTGGGGGGGGACAGAGGGATTTGGTGGGGGGGAGTGGGACAGGGAGATTGAGGGGGGACACAGAGGGATTTTGGGGGGAGTCGGAGGGATTTGGAGTGGGGACACGGAGGAATTTGGAGGGAGGACACAGAGGGATTTGGAGTGGGGACACAGAGGGATCTGGGGGGGGGGAAGTGGGACAGGGAGATTGAGGGGGGACACAGAGGGATTTTGGGGGGAGTCGGAGGGATTTGGAAGGAGGACACGGAGGGATTTGGAGGGGGGACACGGAGGGATTTGGAGGGGGGACACGGAGGGATTTGGAGGGGAAGTGGGACAGGGAGATTGAGGGCGGACACAGAGGGATTTTGGGGGGAGTCGGAGGGATTTGGAAGGAGGACACGGAGGGATTTGGAGGGGGGACACGGAGGGATTTGGAGGGGACAGAGGGATTTTGGGGGGACACGGAGGGATTTGGAGGGGACAGAGGGATCGGGGGGGAGGAGTGGGACAGGGAGATTGAGGGGGGACACAGAGGGATTTTGGGGGGACACGGAGGGATTTGGAAGGAGGACACGGAGGGATTTGGAGGGGGGGAGTGGGACAGGGAGATTGAGGGGGGACACAGAGGGATTTTGGGGGGAGTCGGAGGGATTTGGAAGGAGGACACGGAGGGATTTGGAGGGGGGACACGGAGGGACTTGGGGGGGACAGAGGGATCTGGGGGGGGGTCAGAGAGGGTCCCACCGGTCTCCAGGACGATGAAGATGAGGTTGAGGTTCTTCAGCCCCGGTTTCACGTCCTTCACCAGCGTCTCGGCGCTCATGGTGCCGGAGGGGCCTGCAGAGGCGGCGTCACCCCGGGGGGCCCGGGGGGGGGACGGGGGCGCAGACACCGGCCACGGGACCCCCGGGGGTACCGGAGACGGGGGGGAAACCGGGGGAGAACAGCGGCCGCAACACCCCTGGGGACAGCGGGGACTGGGACAGCGGCCGCCGGAGCCCCGGGGACACCGGGGAGGGGGCTCCGGAGTCGGGGAGGCGGCGGGACCCGGGGGGGACAGCGGCCACGGGACCCCCGGGGCCACCGGGGACGGGGAGGGGGGTGACAGGGGCCACGGGATCCCCGGGGACGGGAGGGGACCGGGGGGACCGTGGGATCCCCGCAAACGAGGGGGGACGGTGGCCATGGAACCCCCGGGGATGGGGGCACCGGGGACGGGGGAGGAACGGGGAGGCCACGGGACCCCCGGGGACAGCGGGGGACGGTTGTCATGGGACCCCCGGGAATACCGGGGGACCGGGGACGGGGGAAAAGGAGGTGGGGGCACGCGGTGGATGGGGACCCGGGGCACGGCGCCCCCGGGGACCGGGAGGGGACGGGGGGGAGGGCATCGGGGGGGGCCACCGGCCACCACAGCCCCGGGGCCACCGGGGAGGGGGAGACACCGGGGCCGGGGCGGCTGCGGGGGAGGCACCGGCCACGGGACCCCCGGGGGGCCCGGGGATGTGGGGGGCGCCGGGGGTGGGACCATGACCAGGGCCCCTCCGGGGACACCGGGCACCGGGAGGGGACCGGGGGGGAGGCACCGGGGGGGGACCCCGGCCATGGCATCCCGGGGGACACCGGGCACGGGGAGGGGACCGGGGGGCAGGCACCGGGAGGGGACCCCGGCCATGGGACCCCCGGGCACGGGATGGGGACCGGAGGGCGGGCCCCGAGGGGGCACAACGACCACGGCCCCCCCGGGGACACCGGGGATGGGGAGGGGACCGGGCAGGGGACACCGGGGTGGGCCACCGGGCATGGCTCCCCCGGGGATACCGGGGACAGGAAGGGGACCGGGGGAGGGGCAGCGGGGGAGGACCCCGGCCAAGGCCCCCCCGGGGGGACCGGGAACCGGGAGGGGACCCGGCGGGGGGCGCCGTGGGAGGACCCCGGCATCTCCGGGCACGGGGAGGGGCCCGGGAGGCGGGCACCGGGGGGGGCACGACGACCACGGCCCCGCCGGGGATGGGGAGGGGCCCGGGGGGCGGGCACCGGGAGGGGATCCCGGCTATGGGACCGCCGGGAATGGGGAGGGGACCGGGGGGGGCCACCGGCCATGGCATCCCGGGGGACATGGAGGGCGGAGGGGAGACCGACCACGCGGACGGGGCGCGACGCGGTTGGGTGGGAGCCGGGGGTGGGAGGGAAGCACGAGGACGGGACGACGGGACCGTGAGGCCGGGGCTACCGGAGCCCCCGGGGCCGGGCGCGCCGCCCCGCCGCCAGGGGGCGCTCGTCCCCCCCGCCCCCCCGGCGCCGCCCCCCCCCCGGCTGCGCGCGCTGACCTGCCCGAGCGCCGCGGCCGCGGGCGCTCCCGGAAGTGCCGCCGGCCGCCAGCACCGACAGCCAATCAGCGAGCGGGGGGGCGGGGCTAGAGCAGAGACGAAGGCCAATAGAAACGCGGGGAACCGCTCTAAGTCCCGCCTGCCCTATTCCCCTGCTCTGCGCGGTCCTAGCGCCCGCCCCACCCCGCCCCAGCCAGTTGTGCTCGAGCTGCGCCTCCAGCCGGCCTGAGCGCCGCTTCCGGCCGCGCGGGGCGGGCGCTTCCGGCGGGGCCGGGCGGCGGAGGCGGTTGAGGCCGCGGCCGCCCCTCAGCCCTGCGGCGGCCCGGCGGGCGGTACGGGATGCCGGGGGTGCTGGTGGAGGGGGCTGGGGAACCGGGGGGAGGCTCTGAGGGCAGCGCGGTGTGTTCCCGCTAACGGGGTTCCCGTTCTCGAGGGACCGTGAGAGCTGGGGGAGCGGCGATGGGGGGGGGGGGCTTGGGGCCGGGGGCGATGCGACCCCGGTAGAGGGGAAGGGGGGGCGGCGAGAGGAGTTCTCGGCGGAACCCCGGGGGTGGCCGGTTCTTGAGGGGCGGGGGGCGGCTGTGGGGTCAGGGGGGCGGCGCCGCGGGGCCCGGTGTGGGGGAAATGCAGTCGGTACCGGCCTCTGGCGGCGGGGCCGGGCCGAGGGAGATGGGATGTGAAGGTGTCTTGCCCCGGCCCTCCTGGTGGCTCCGCTGGGAGCGGCCTCGGTGCCCCCCGGTGAGGATTCGGGCCCTGGGGCGGACCCCCGGTACGGCAGGGGCGCCCCTCCAGAGCCCATCCCGGGGGGCCGGGAGCTGCGGGAAGCGGCCATCGCTGGGAGAAGGAGGAGGCTTTGTTCCCGGTGGGGCCGTGAGGAGCAGGATCTGTCCCAGCGCTCCCCACCCCCGGCTCAGCACGGTGGGAACAGGCAGGAGCATTCCCGGCTGGATTTATCCCTGTGCCCAGACTAGCGGGTCAAACCGAAGCCGTTTTCCTAATCCGGGATTCCCTACCGCTGATTTCTGGAGCGAGCAGAGTTGTTGTGCAAAGAACTCGGGTTTCTGTCAGCAGATCCCAAGGTGGCACCCGGGGAAGCTGTTTTTAGCTGGGTTGCACAATTTTATGGCTCACACTTCACCCACTGGGCAGGCGTTTCCCGCTCCGTGCGATCCCACAGTGGGAATGCCGCTCATCCTGGGTTTATCCCGGTCACGCGAGGTGGGCTGTGAGGTGAGCCGGAGTTCTGGGCTGAAATTCTGGAAGCGTGATGCCACGGGGAGGCAGGCAGGCGATGTTTAGGGCAGTAGCTCCATCTCTCCAGCCTCTCGGGGAGATCAGGATGTGCCAGGGCAGAAACACAGGTTCCTCCGCTGTTTGGCTGAAGCCTGGGTGAGCGGGGAGGAAAAGTCGGTGCAGCCTCCCACGTCCGTGCTCATTTTTCCTCCCTTTTCACCCCCATGACTAGCTCTGTTCCATCCAACCTCGTGGTTCCTGCACGGTGGTGGCTCAACTCTTGGCGAGCAACATTCCGAACGGCAAAGGAGGAAGGGGAGAAGATGGGCTATTGGGAGCAGCTCCCTGTAAAAAGCAAACCCAGCTTGGCCCTGCCTCTTTGCTGCCTGGGAAGGAATTCTGCTGCGGAAGGTAAGCCCCGTTCCTCTCAAAACGTTCTCCACCCATGTGCTGGGATGATTTTCCATCCCTCATGCACACAAGGAGTTTCCACCCTGTGAGGGGCTGGAGTTACCTCAGTGGCTCTACAGGCTTTATGTGCACTTTATGTGCTGGAGAACAAGAGGAGCGGCTGAGAGAGCTGGGGCTGTTTATCCTGGAGAAGAGGAGGCTGAGGGGAGAGCTCATTGCTCTCTGCAACTCCCTGAGAGGAGGTTGTGGAGAGGAGGGAGCTGGGCTCTTCTCCCAGGGGACAGGACGAGAGGGAATGGCCTCAAGGTCCACCAGGGGAGGGTCAAGCTTGATATAAGAAAAGAATTTTCACAAGAAGGGTCATTGGGCAGTGGCAGAGGCTGCCCAGGGAGGGGGTTGAGTCCCCTTCCCTGGAGGGGTTTAAGGGACGAGTGGACAAGGTGCTGAGGGACATGGGTTAGTGATTGATGGGAATGGTTGGACTCGATGATCCAGTGGGTCTCTTCCAACCTGGTGATTCTATGATTCTGTGATTCCTGTTTTTGCCCCCTCAGAAGCCGTTGCCTTGGCTTTGTGATCTCAGCACCCACCCACGGTTCCTGAGCTGTGCTCGGTTGGAAACGGAGGCTCAGAACCCGCTGTGATTCTCACTTTTCCGTTCCGTAGGGCTGTAGGAGTGGATGCAGTGCTAGAGATTTGGCAGCCCGGGAGATCTGGTCATGTTCCTCACAGGCTGAAGGTAAGTGCGGCTGGAGCAGAGCTGGGGTCTCGTCTGTTCTGTGGCTGTTGCTTCAGCTCATCCCACAGCTTTCCAGCTGTGGAAGTGGGATGGGATGGATAAAAGCTGTCCTGTGCGGAGCGCGTGGCAGTGAACGGGCTGTGCCGGAGGCAGAGGGCCAGGGCTCCGTGGGGTTTTCCCTGGGCCGCTCGCCTGGCTTTTCCAGGTGAGCCTTGCCTGCCCCACAGGGATAACGCTCTCGCCCCACGGCTGCGCACAGGAATGTCTCCTTCCCGTCTGGATCGTCCTCTGCATCTGTAGGTGCTGAGGTGATGCTGTCTGTGCAGCGCAGTGTGAACTTGGTGTGCCGGGAGCCGCTGTGCTTCCAGCAGCTGCCTCAAGAAACTTCCCGAAGGTTTGGGGTTTGATCTCCTTTCTCAAGGAGGAGGATTTTCCCCAGCAAGCAGTTCTGCCTCTTTCCCTGGAATCCTTTTGGCACATTAAAAGCACAAAGTGGGATGGGTTTCTGGGTCCCAGCCAGGAGAGGCTGTGGGTGGGCTCTGCTCTTCTGGTACCACCAGCGTCGTTTCACAGCGTGGGGTTTCGAGGCGCTGCTGGCATTGGCTGGGGATGCCTGTGGGTGTTCCCAGGGCTGTTCCTGGGCTTTGGTGATCCTGGAGAGCTTCCCTGAAGAGGGAAAAGTATTGCTGGATGGCGAAACACTCTGGCCCGATTCTGCAGGGGTTAAGCAGTGGGAGCTCCTCAATACATCCGTGTCCTTTGTCCTTCCGGGATCTGGAACGTGGGCAGGGCCTTGAGATTGATGTGCTTTCCTTCTCTTGTACAGCCAGGAACCATTGTTTCACCCTGTTCCACCTCGCTTCCCTCTGATCCTGTTTCCCTGGGGTACCTGGGATGTGGGGAAAGACCCTTCAAAAACAGGGCTTTGGGTTTTTCTTTTGGGAGGCTTCGCTCTCTGGGCGTGATCTGCTGCCAAACATCAACTCTGGAGGAAAGGGCTTGCTGGGAAAAGCTGCTAGATTCACGCTCCGGTGCTTTTGGCTTTTAATTAGCAAATAATGAGTAATATTTTTGTGTGCTTTCCCTGTGGCCTCAAATCAAAACAGCGTCTGCTGGAGCGTGGTGGCTGCAGTCAGTTGCTCCCGACGGCTCTGACTGGTTCAGACACTGGGAGAGACCCCTCCCCACAAGGGAAGCCTAGACCTAGGGTTATTGATTATTTGGGATGTGGGAGGTACTCCTGAGAGCACCCTCAGGTCCCTGTGTCCCCATCCTGGCACCCTGGGGTCCCTGCACCCCAATGTCCTCATCTCAGCACCCTGGAGTCCCCCTATCCCCAACCTGGGGTCCCTGTATCCCCATCCTGGCACTCTGGGGTCCCTGCACCCCGATGTCCTTGTCTCAGCACCCTGGAGTCCCCCTGTCCCAACCCTGGAGTCCATCTATCCCCATCCTGGCAACCTGGGGTCCTTGCACCCCGATGTCCTCGTCTCAGCACCCTGGAGTCCATCTATCCCCATCCTGGCAACCTGGGGTCCTTGCACCCCGATGTCCTCGTCTCAGCACCCTGGAGTCCCCCTATCCCCACCCTGGAGTCCCTGTGTCCCCATCCTGGCACGTTGGGGTCCCTGCACCCCGATGTCTTTGTCTCAGCACCTTGGGGGTCCCCGTGTCCCCATCCTGGCGCCCTGGGCTCCCTCTGACCTCCCCTGGGGTCTCTGTGTCCCCATCCTGGCACCCTGGGGTCCCTCCATCCCTCAGGCCCCAACTCTTGGGCTTTGTTCCTGCTGAGAGGAACACAAGTTGAAGAGCAAACGAGTGAATGCCTGTCACCGTTGTTCCCAAGCAAGGACTCTCGCTCAGGTGATGCTGAGGTGACCGGTGACCCTGGAGGACTGGTAAGTGAGGGTTAGGTTACTGGTTAGCAGCGTGTAAATCCACCAGACCCCACTCCCGGAGCTGCTGTTGGGATCGCTTGGCTGGCTCTGCCGGCAGGAGAGCAAGGATGGCTGCAAATTGCTGCCTGCTTCCCGGGGTTGGTCAGCGGCAATTAGAGGCCCCTCGTTAACGAGGCACGTTTCAGCGGAGGCTGTTTGTCCGATTGGGTTTGTCAGGGCGGAGCTGCTGCTCACGGTGTCATTAGGGGGTGGTTAATGAGGCACACGCCGAGCAGGTGGCGGTTATGGTGGTGCGTGTGCTGGCAGGACTGGCCTGCGGGATAGGCTGCTTCTCACCAGCAACTCGCGACGGGGTGACTGGAGTCGGGAGGCGAAGCAGCAGCCCTCCCCTCTGCCCCTTTCCCTCTCAGCCTGCCGAGGCCTCGAATGGATGGAGAAATTGCTGGGAAAACCACTGCACTGTGTAGGTTCGTTCCACACGCAGGCAAGGCCAACAAACTGGGATGAAGGAAAGGAGCGAGCAGAGCGCGAGGCCAAAGCTGGCATTGTCCATGAGGGATGGACTCTGGGCCCTGGCACAGTTTTGGTGCTGGTATTAGGAATTGGCTCTGTGCCGCGTAAGACGTGTGGGCGTGGGGAGGTGATTCCGTGCCAGCAAATTCAGGGTGATGACCAGGAAAGTCCGACAGGGGCCTGGGCTGTGAATGCTGCCACTTGAAAGAGTCCAGCCAGGTTTGTGGGCTGAGCAGAGCTGCTGGAGCAGATCTCAAAATGAGACGTTTGTTCTCCTCGCTGCCTTTGTGTTTCCATCACGCAGAGCTGTGTGACTCCGGTGTGCACGGGTGCTGGGGGTACAACCGCAGCGGAGGAGCTGGTGGAGGGTATGGCAGTCAGACGATGTCTGTTGTGCCAGCTCTTCCTTCCTGCTAAATCCTAGCGGAGCCTGTGTCTGAGCAGAGAGCTTGTGGTTCGGGATTAGGACAAGGTTTGGATTTACACTCAGCCTGGGTGCCAGAAGCGCCCACTGCGGCTCCCAGCACGGGGCCAGGAATTTGCAGCATGCGTCGGGCTCGCTACTGTCCTGCATGGTTTGGAAACTGGGTCGCTGGGCAAATAGGTCAGGGGCTTTCGGCCAGCGCCAGATTATGCCGCACGCTCGGTTTCAGTGTTGTCTGTGTTAATCCTCGGTTTCAGGCTGCTCTCCCGTCCCTGGGTGCCAGCAGGGACTTGTTACAGTGCCAGGTCCCCAGTGCCCTGTGACTCTGCTGGTGACGCTGACCCCATGCTGGGCATTCGTCCACATATGAGGCTGGCAGGAACCTAGCAGGTTCTTTGTGGCCACTGATCACACTGGGGGCTAAAACACAGAGATTTTTGGTGCTGAGGATGTTGGGAGCTGCAGGGAATGGTGCCTGCAGGAGCGCAGAGGGGCAATGAGGAACGGCTGAGAGAGCTGGGGTTGTTTAGGCTGGAGAAGAGGAGGCTGAGGGGAGACCTCATTGCTCTCTCCAACTCCCTGAGAGGAGGTTGTGGAGAGGAGGGAGCTGGGCTCTTCTCCCAGGGGATAGGATGAGAGGGAATGGCCTCAAGCTCTGACAGGAGAGATTTAGGCTAGACATTAGGAAAAGATTTTTCACAGAAAGGGTCATTGGGCAGTGGCAGAGGCTGCCCAGGGAGGGGGTTGAGTCCCCTTCCCTGGAGGGGTTTAAGGGACGAGTGGACGGGGCGCTGAGGGACATGGGTTAGTGATTGATGGGAATGGTTGGACTTGATGATCTGGTGAGTCTTTTCCAATCTGGTGATTCTATGATTCTATGATTGCCTGGGACTGGGAGCCACAGTGCTGAGAGGTGAATCCTCTTCCATTATATGGACCAGGCTGCTGTCTCCGGATGTCCCCTGGGTTTGCTGTGAATCTCCTGTTGTGCAGGGCCAGTTGGGAGCTGCTCTATTGCAGCTGAGCACGGCTTCAACAGCGGTGACTGGAGACTGGGCTGAGCAGAGCCCTCTCGACTGCCCTGGAGCCAGCCCTGATCCGATCTGAGCAGCCTTCTCGCTTGCTCCGGGTGCTGAGCCTAGCGGATACATGAGCAGCCAAACACCAGCCACCCTCCCCTGGCTCCCGGGTACTGACAGGGCATTTTCCACCGTGTAGTGTCCCCTTGTCCCACCATCGGTGCTGGCAGCCTCTTCCCTCGGCATTGCCCGGACCCGTGGGATCAGAGCCTGTCATAAATGGATGTGTTTCCTGAGGGCCAGTAGGCTGAAAAACTTTGACTTCTTTAAGCTCCTGGGTTGTTATTTTCCTCTGGAAGCTTTCCAGCGGCAGTGAGGTGGCTTCAGGACCCATGCAGCCACCTGGGATTGTATGGATTGACTTGCAGCAGGGAAAAGGAGACAACGGAGCGTGGTGTCCTGGAAAACACACAGCGCGAAGCAGCAGGAGGATTGCGGGTGTCCTGAACACATAGAACACAAACCAGCAGGAGGATCACTGGTGTCCTGAACACACACGGTGTGAACCAGCAGGAAGATCACTGGTGTCCTGAACACACAGAACACGAACCACCAGGAAGATCACTGGTGTCCTGACTCCTGTGCTGGGCTTGAGCTGCTGCCAAGCGGCCCCTCCTGCATCCATGTGGTGCTGTTTTCCTTCCCTTTCCTCCCCTCTCTCTCTGGTTTTAATTCTGTTTCTTTTGGCTCACAAGGCTGGTGAAATTAGGAAAGGTGATTCAACCCACTCTGCTCCCAGAACAGGTTTCTCCCCAGCTGTGGGGCAGCCCCAGTGTCAGTTGGAGCACTTTTATTGGAATAACGAGAAAACAGCGGGGTTTTGTGGTGAAAACCTGGCAGAGCCTGGGCACTGAGGGCTCCTGGGGTGATTCAGCAGGATTTGATGTGTCTATTGTTCATTTTTTAAGAGATTCTGTCTGGTCTCCTGTATTCCCACAGAAGGAAGGGGCTTCCCTGGTGAGCTGGCACCAGATTCCAGCTCAGGAGAAGGGCTGCCTGCCTGGAAGGAGGACAGAGGTGGCAGATGTTGCTGGGAAGGAGGAATGCACAGGCCCTGGGGGTGGTGACAGCTCCTTTTCTGGTCGCTGGCTGTGCCGACCATCAGGCTCTGGTTTTCCAGGCACTTGTTTTGCTGTGTGTTTGGTAGGTCGGGGCTGGCTCCACTCCCTCGGTCACCTTGATCTCGCTGTCATTGTTTGTTTGCCTTGGCCCGGGTGGGTTTCTTTCGGTTTCTGTCCCCATGGCACGACCAGCACGGTCGGGGTGAATCGGTGCCTCTTTCTGACCTTGGATTCCCCAGGTCAGGGCCCTTTGCAGCCAGCTGATCGCTGCCCTGGCTGAGACTTGTTCCCAGCTGGAACCTCTGCGCTGGGCCTTGTTCGCATCGCTCGCGCTCAAACTCCGCTCTTGGGAATGGGCTGGTGTCTCTGGACTGGCTGGCACACCCCGGCTCCTGTGGCCCACGGTGCTGGTGAGATCTCATGGAGGATTCTGCTTTCCTAGCAAAGCTACCTGGAGCCAGGCCCGTTCCAGGCTGCTCTAGATCCTCCAGGTGGGCTTGTAGCCTGGAACAGCTGCTGGCCAAGGGCTGTTGCCCGTGTGGGCAAGCTGGAGCGTGGAAGCACAGCCCCGTGAGCTCCAGGTGGAGTGGAAGCTGCTCCGGAGCCCGTGGATACCCACATCTTCCACAGACGGTGCCTGGAGCAGTTGGCTGGGCAGAGAGCTTGGCTTAGCTGGAGCATCTCGATCCAGCAGCTTGAACAGATCGTGGCAAGGAGGGAATCCTAGAATCACCAGGTTGGAAAAGACCCACTGGATCATCGAGTCCAATCATGAATGTGCTGTGGGACAAATCCTTAGGCTCCCAGGAAGGCACAGGTTTACTTTTTTGAGGAGGAGCTTTATTTAAGCCATTTATTTTCCTTCTATCAATAGAAAAATCGCTCTCGGCAGGTGGTTTTTCCTCTGGTGGCAGGAGGTTCCTGTGCCAGGGGATGGCCCAGTATTACCATGGAAATCGCACTGTGCGGTTGCTGCCAAGAGGAAAGCGGGGCGGACGTGCTCTAGGTCAGAACAGCCGCAGCCGCGCTCGCTGCGATCCCGCGCTGCCGTTTGCAGGGTGCAGGGAAGCTGCTACGCTGGCTCCTCCCACCCACGTTTGCTCTTCCAGTTGGTTTGAACCCAATGTAAATGTGTCGGAGGTGCTGAGACTTGCAATGCGAGCGCTCACAAAGGGATGGGAAGGAACCCAAATTCCTTCCCAGTGGAGGAGAGCGGCAGCCGTCCAAAGGCGTGGGTAGGTTTAAGAGCAGCCGATTTTGATTGCTTTGAGATCCGCTCTCCTTGCGGGTCTTAATCCCGAGATCTGAATTGCAAACGAACACCAGGACTTTCCCCGCCCCAGCTCTGTTGGAGCTGTTTGTCTCTGCCTGCTGTTTGTCTGTGGAAGTGAAGAATCCACCTGCACATGGAGCTGATTTAGCAATCCTGGTGTCTGATGAGCTGATTTAGAATCATAGAATCACCAGGTTGGAAAAGACCCACCGGATCATCAAGTCCAACCATTCCTATCAAACACTAAACCATGTCCCTCAGCACCTTGTCCACCCATCCCTCAAACCCCTCCAGGGAAGGGGACTCAATCCCCTCCCTGAGCAGCCTCTGCCAATCACCCTTTCCATGAATTTTTTTTTCATAATGTCCAGCCTGAACCTCCCCTGGGGGAGCTTGAGGCCATTCCCTCTCGTCCTGTCCCCTGTCCCTTGGGAGAAGAGCCCAGCTCCCTCCTCTCCACAACCTCCTCTCAGGGAGTTGCAGAGAGCAATGAGGTCTCCCCTCAGCCTCCTCTTCTCCAGGATAAACACCCCCAGCTCTCTCAGCTGCTCCTCTTCTTCTCCAGCCCCTTCACCAGCTTCGTTGCTCTTCTCTGGACTCAACATCCTCCTTGTGGTGAGGGGCCCACAACTGACCCCAGGATTCGAGGAGCGGTCTCCCCAGTGCTGAGTCCAGAGGGAGAAGAACCTCCCTGGCCCTGCTGGCCATGCCGTGTCTGATCCAAGCCAAGATGCCATTGGCCTCCTTGGCCACCTGGGCCCCTGCTGGCTCATGTTCAGTCGCTGTCAACCAACACCCCCAGGTCCTTCTCCTCCAGGCAGCTTTCCAGCCAGACTTCTCCTAGTCCTACTCCTGTAGGCTTTGAGTCCCTCCCTGCTGCCCTTTGGCTTGAGGAGGGTCCCAAGGGCCGAGCAGGAGGCGGCTGTGTTACCTACAAGCCGTAGCTCCCATTGCTTTCCCCTCATCACCCCTTTCTGGGGCTTTCTGCAGCTCGGCAGAAGCTTGGGAGAAGCAATGCTGCAAAGTTGTGGAGAGGAGGGAGCTGGGCTCTTCTCCCAGGGGACAGGACGAGAGGGAATGGCCTTAAGCTCCACCAGGGGAGGCTCAGGCTGGACATTAGGAAAAATTTTTTTTTCACAGAAAAGGTCATTGGGCAGTGGCAGAGGCTGCCTAGGGAGGGGGTTGAGTCACCTTCCCTGGAGGGGTTTAAGGGACGGGTGGACGAGGTGCTGAGGGACATGGGTTAGTGATTGATGGGAATGGTTGGACTCGATGATCCGGTGGGTCTTTTCCAACCTGGTGATTCTATGATTCTATGAAAGCGTAAGAGCTCACACAGGATTGGGGCAGAGGGCACAGGGTTCTAGGAATCACGGCATTGTGAGGGCCGCATCCCGCTCTGCCCGGACACTGCGGGATGCTCGGCAGCTCCTGATCGCTCTCTCCCCTCCGCAGGGTGCTGGCACCGGTGCTGAGCGATGGGGTATGATGTAGCGCGCTTCCAGGGGGACGTGGATGAAGACCTCATATGCCCCATCTGCAGCGGGGTTCTGGAGGAGCCCGTTCAGGTAGGTTTCTCTCGGAGCACTGACCGTGGCAGCCAGAAGCCTCTGATTGCAGCTCAAGGCTTCTGGATCTTGCAATCCCTTGGCGGGCGCCTTTCGGTGAGCTCAGTGGGTTTGTAACACTCTTGCTAAAGGTCTAAGGCAGCAGCACAGGCAAGAAAGGCACCAGGGATGAAAGTCTGTGGCTTCGAGTTCCAGTAGGAATGCTCCGTGTGTGGGATGCCCTGGGGTTGGCAGAGAGGCGGGTGAAAGCAGTGCGTGTGTGTCAGAACAGGTTTCCTTTTCCCTTCCATTCCTCATTCCGTTCTGAAGTTCATCGAAGCTCGGTGCAGCTGCACACAGGGGATGATTCCTGGGGCAGAGACGGCAGCAACTCCGCTAAAATCCATCCCTTCCTTCCAGCTCCGTGCTGGGTTGTCCCTCCCTGCGTGCAGCTCTCTGTGTGCAGCGCTGATCGGTTTTACTCGCTGCGGGAGCCCAGCGTGGCTCTCCCACCCTTCTCCCACCACCAAAGGCAGCTGGGAGGACAGAGGCAGCCCTGGTACCGGCTTTGCCTGGTACAACCAGGCTTTGCCGGATCCTCCAGCTCAGCCTGCAGCTTGCGCAGCCTCTTGGGCAAGGAGGGTGAGCACAGGGAGCTGTTGCTTCCGCTGCTTCCTCCGCTTCCCATGAAGCGGAAGGGCTGCTGGATGGGCTTTCCGGTGAAATCCTTGGTCCCTGTGGAGCGCCGCATGCTCTGGGTTTGTCATTGTTCCTTCTCAGGAGGCTTTTATAGCCCCTCACTGCTGCCGACCAGAGCAGAGCACGACTGCCTGAGTGGCTTCTACCCTTCCCATTGCGCTTCAGATGCTGCTGGAGACGTTCTGGGCCATGTGGTCATGTGCTGAGTAGCTCAGCACCCACTGCATCAATCCAGCTTCATTTGGAATAAACCAGATTACAAGAAGACAGGGCTAATTGGAAACCTCTGCATAATTATGGCAGTTTCATGGCTTAATAAAAAGCCACATCACAAAAGTTGTGGTTCGTGCCGGGCTGGAAAGCTGCCCGAGGGGTTCCTGGAGCCCACCCTGCAGAACTGTGATCTTTGTAGTTAAAAGCTGTGTTAGAACCGCTTGGTTTTGTCAAAACAGGCTTTGATTTTAGAGAATCTGTAACATGCGAGCACGATCACAGGCCCTTGCCTAAACCAGAGGGAAAGCTGCAGCTTCCTTGAGCGCCTTTATTTAAATCTCCTTTTGAGAATGTGGTATAGCCACCCTCCTTGTTCCCAGGCTTTTCCAAGCGTGTTTACCAGCCTCGGTGCATTCCAGTCCTCCTGCTTCTGCTGGCTCCTCAGTAACTGGAGCTGCAGCGAGGCCGAGTTTGTAGCTCAGCACAAGCCTTGGTTTGGAGGGAGCGGAGCTGAGCTGGTTGGCTTCAGCTCCATTGCCACTAAAACTGCAGCTGGAATAGGTGAATCCTGATTCTACGTGCACCTTGCAGCCACCCCTTTCCACTGCTGGCAGGTACAGGGAGCTTATGAGGTGCTGAGGGAGGAATTTGTACACGAGATGAGGGATTAGGGCTGTCTGGAGAGCCGGTGCGTGTCCCACTCCCTCTCCCCAATCTTAATAATCCTTCAGCTGCCCTGTGAATGCAAGAGCAGAGCCCAGTTCTGTAAATACAGTGGGGTAACGCTCTAATTTACCCTGGAAAATGATTAAATTTAGCACCTGGATGTCCCTCTGCCCCATCAGGAGGCAGCAGCGCCCAGGAGGGAGCGGAGTGGGAGCTTGGAAGGGTCCAGCCTGGCTCGGGGAGTAGATGTGCTTGCAGAACACTGCATGTCCTGGGGGAAGAGAGAGAACTGGGGTGGATAGAGGGCACCTTCTTTTCCAAGTTGGGAAAATCCATCCTGGCTCTGCAGCAGTGCAGTGGAAGGTGATGCCACGGAGATCATAGAATTATAGAATCACCAGGTTGGAAAAGACCCACCGGATCATCGAGTCCAACCATTCCCATCAGTCACTAACCTGCGTCCCTCAGCAACTCATCCACTCGTCCCTTAAACCCCTCCAGGGAAGGGGACTCAACCTTCTCCCTGGGCAGCGTGTTCCAGTACCCAATGACGCTTTCTGTGAAATATTTTTTCCTAATGTCCAGCCTGAACCTCCCCTGGTGGAGCTTGAGTCCATTCCCTCTCGTCCTGTCCCTTGGGAGAAGAGCCCAGCTCCCTCCTCTCCACAACGTCCTCTCAGGGAGTTGCAGAGAGCAATGAGGTCTCCCTTCACCCTCCTCTTCTCCAGGCTAAACCCCCCCAGCTCTCTCAGCTGCTCCTCCAGCCCCCTCACCAGCTTCGTTGCTCTTCTCTGGACGCACTCCAGAGCCTCAACATCCTTCTTGTGGTGATGCCTCTTCCCCTCACGTTCCTCCCCCAAGGCAGCACGGAGCTGCCCTGTCCTCCTCGGAGACTGAGAGCCCTTCCCTGGGCCGGGTCGTCCTCCCCACCGGAGCTGGAAAACACTTCCCGCTGGCCTCAGATAACACACATCTGATTTCCACCCCTCCGCAGGCTCCCCACTGCGAGCACGCCTTCTGCAATGCCTGCATCACGCAGTGGTTCTCCCAGCAGCAGACGTGCCCTGTGGACCGCAGCGTGGTGACGGTCGCCCACCTCCGCCCCGTCCCGCGGATCATGCGGAATATGCTCTCGAAGCTGCAGATCACTTGCGACAACGCTGTTTTCGGCTGCACGGCGGTCGTGCGACTCGACAACCTCATGTCTCACCTCAATGACTGCGAGCACAATCCCAAGAGGCCCGTGACGTGCGAGCAGGGATGTGGGTGAGGACTGGGGGTCTCTTGCCACAGAGAGAAGGAGCCTGGGGCTGGGTGCCTTGCACCCCTTTTCACACCAGGCACAGAGCTCCAGGATCACACGACTTTGAAGGCTGTGGTGCTTCAGAAAGGGTTGGGGAGGATATTTTTAGTCAAACCCATTTCTTTTAAAACTGGATTCAAATCCCCTTGTTCAAAAGAGGGTTCAAAACCCACCTGAACTTGTTGCTGTGGCTTGGGTGTCTATTGGCTGCTGGAAATAGGATCCTGAGGCCTTTGTGAATTCACTCAGAGCCATTCCAGCCCGGGATGAGTTCCAGCGTGAGCTCTGCTCCCTCCTACGTGTTGCCAAAAGCCGGGAGTGTTGGTCTGGCCTTGGCACCCGCACTCTTGGTGCTGATAACCTTCCCACTCACGTGTTGTGGTGACTGCCTGCTGGCTTGGAGACTCTCCAATCTCCTCGGATGAAGTCAGACTGGATCAGGTCCATGGGCTCCCTGGTTGGGGCACCTGGTTGAGAATCCCCATCACTTGCTGACCTGCCGGGGGTTTGTCCCTGTAGCTCTACCCCAGACCTTCAACTCCTATCAGAGTCACAGTGCTGGCTGACCCTGGCCAGTTCTCCAGGGCTGGATTTGTTCTGGAGACTGTTTGCGTGCCCTAATGTGGGGCCTCTCCCTTTTCTTTGTACTGCTCCGCAGCTTGGAAATGCCTAAAGATGAGCTCCCAAACCACAACTGCATCAAGCACCTGAGGTCTGTGGTGCAGCAGCAGCAGACGAGGATCGCCGAGCTGGAGAAGACCTCGGCGGAGCACAAGCACCAGCTGGCAGAGCAGGTAGGTCCATGCGGTGTGACCTCAGGGTCCACTCCAAACACCAGAAAGGTTTGTGGATGAAGAAAGTGGCTGCAGAGCGGCCGGCACCGAGCGCAGCCACGGTGCCAACTCCTTTCTCAAACGCCGCTGTATCCTGTCTTGCAGAAGCGAGACATCCAGCTGCTGAAGGCCTACATGCGCGCCATCCGCAGCGTCAACCCCAACCTGCAGAACCTGGAGGAGACCATCGAGTACAACGAGATCCTGGAGTAAGTGCTGGCTCGGGAAGGAGACAGGGCCTGGTGCCAGGCTGCAAGCAGAGCTGGGATTGAGAGGGGCTGACGTGGGTGCGGTTTGGGAAGAAAAAGCTTCACTAAGGCAAGGGGCAATTCACAGGATCATAGAATCACCGGGTTGGAAAAGACCCACTGGATCATCGAGTCCAACCGTTCCTATCAAATACTAAACCATTTCCCTCAGTGCCTGATCCACCTTTCCCTTAAATCCCTTCAGGGAAGGGGACTCAACACCCTCCCTGGGCAGCCTCTGCCAGGGCCCAGTGACCCTTTCTGTGAAAACTTTTCCTAATGTTCAGCCTGAACCTCCCCTGGTGGAGCTTGAGGCCATTCCCTCTCGTCCTGTTCCCTGGGAGAAGAGCCCAGCTCCCTCCTCTCCACAACGTCCTCTCAGGGAGTTGCAGAGAGCAATGAGGTCTCCCCTCAGCCTCCCCTTCTCCAGAATAAACACCCCCAGCTCTCTCAGCCGCTCCTCTTCTTCTCCAGCCCCCTCCGCAGCTTCGTTGCTCTTCTCTGGACTCGCTCCAGAGCCTCAACATCCTCCTTGTGGTGAGAGGCCCAGAACTGACCCCAGGATTCGAGGAGCGGTCTCCCCAGTGCCGAGTCCAGAGGGAGAAGAACCTCCCTGGCCCTGCTGATCCAAGCCAAGATGCCCTTGGCCTCCTTGGCCACCTGGGCCACTGCTGGCTCATGATCAGTCGCTGTCAACCAGCATCCCCAAGTCCTTCTCCTCCAGGCAGCTTTCCAGCCCGATCTTTCACCTGCATTTGGCCTCCAAGCAGGAAGCTGCTTGATTCCTTCCTCCTTCTAAGAGAGGCCGGAGGAAGCAGCTTCTCTTGTCCTTACTTCCCCTCCCCAGAGCGCTGAGCAGCAGGGTCTTGGTGGGGTGAAAATAGAGGAGAGGGAGGTGGGGAGATGGAGACCTTCCCAATCAGCTCTTGCTCCCGAGCAGCCCAGCTCCTCGATCCCGGTGGGAGGCACCAAAACCACTCGGCGCTGACCGTTCTGTCCCCACCTCTGTCCCCAGGTGGGTGAATTCCCTGCAGCCGGCCCGGGTGACGCGGTGGGGCGGGATGATCTCCACGCCGGACGCGGTGCTTCAGGCCGTCATCAAGCGCTCGCTGGTGGAGAGCGGCTGCCCCACGTCTATCATCAACGAGCTGATCGAAAACGCTCACGAGCGGAACTGGCCGCAGGGCCTGGCCACGCTGGAGACGCGCCAGATGAACCGGCGCTACTACGAGAACTATGTGGCCAAACGCATCCCCGGGAAGCAGGCGGTGGTGGTGATGGCCTGCGAAAACCAGCATATGGGCGAGGACATGGTGCTGGAGCCCGGCTTGGTGATGATATTTGCACACGGAGTGGAGGAAATCTAGGACTTCCAGAGAAAACGGCTCCGTGTGGAGGAAGGAGAGGAGGGGAAGGTGCAGAAGTGGATACTGGGGCTGGCCGGGAAAACTGCCGGTGCTCCCCCGTCACCGAAGTGGTTTCCTTAGGGCACCGTTCCTTCAAACCTCTCACTTCTGAGCTGAAACGATTAAAACGTCTCTGGAAAAAGCTGCCCAAACCCTTGGCCCGGCGGGGAGCGAGCCCTGCAGCCCTGCCACGTTCGCCCCTTGTGGATTAGCTTCTCCTTTCAGTGTCTTTCAAGGCGAGGAGCAGCTTCTCCAGCCGTGCTGCCGGACTCCTTGGACACAGCCTAGGCTGTGGGTGCTGGTGCCTCTCCCCGATCTCAGCTCTGGCCTGGACCCCCAAGCCCTGGCGGCTCTCGTCGTCCGGTGGCTGAATCCTCTCTGGGTTCATTCTCCCTCTGGATCCTCGCCTCGCTCTCCACCGTCTCTCCGCTGCCGTCACTCCAAGCCTCTAACTGTGCTGTACGGCAGCAGCGGTTCCTCTCTCTCCTCTTACCGAGCTGGGGAAGGAGTTCGGTGAGGAAAAACCAGACTTGGAGCCCAACCAGCTGTGGCTGAGCCCCCAAAACCCACCAACCACCTGGGCTCCCACCGTGCGGGGGGCTCGGTGCCCACCTCAGCCCTGGCCCCTCTCTCCGTGCATGCCCGACCCCAGGGGGGCCCCTGGTCGCCCCCAAATTGCAGCCCCCGGTGTCTCCCCCTTTCTGAGGAGCCGGCCTGCCCTGTGTTTGGCTCCTCCGCTGCCCCTGGTGCTCCCAGACACTCGTGATTGCGGTTCTGTATTTTTTTTTTTTCTTCTCTGATTGGCCTTTCCCTGGTTTTATTTCTCCCTTTTATTTTATTTTATTTCCCAAACACATGGGCAGGCGCCTCAGCCCCCGCTTACCATTACCGCTGGGAATTTAATTTATTTGCATTCGTTTCGTAGGGTTTTTTTACGTCCTTTCTGGTGTCTGCACCGCTCGGAGCTGGTGGGAGGCAGGGGTTTGTGATCAATAAATGCGTTCTGGTTGCTTTATCAGCATCTCGGGGCTCTGGGATGGGGTGGGAGGGTCCACAAAGGGGCTCAGTTCCGTGTGAACGTGGGGGCTCGGGGGGGTCGTTCCCCATCCCGGGGGACTTTTTGGGTCAATAAATACCTTTCTGGGTACTGCTGTGACCGCTTTGGTGAGGGTGGATGGGACTCCAGGCCCGGTGTTGCCACCGTTCCCTGCTTCTACAGCCCCGCTCCGGTTAAAGAAGGGGGTACAGTCACCCCCCCTGTTGGCCTCTGGCCTGGCCAGGCGCACACTCTCCTGGGTGAAAAACTGATTGAATGACCGGGCCCAGAGGGTGGTGGGAAACGGAGTTAAATCCAGCTGGAGGCCAGTGACAAGTGGGGTCCCCCAGGGCTGAGTCCTGGGTCCAGTCCTGTTCAATGTCTTTATCAACGACCTGGATGAAGGCATCGAGTGCTCCCTTAGCAAGTTTGCAGATGACACCAAGCTGGGTGGAAGCTGGATCTGCTGGAGGGGCAGGAGGCTCCAAAGGGACCTGAACAGGCTGGATCCATGGGCTGAGACCAACAGCAGGAGGGTTAACGAGGCCAAATGCCGCGTCCTGCACTTAGAGCACAACAACCCCGAGCAGCTCCAGACTAGGAGAAGCCTGGCTGGAAACTGCCTGGAGGAGAAGGACCTGGGGGTGTTGGTTGAACAGGAGCCAGCAGGGGCCCAGGTGGCCAAGAAGGCCAATGGCATCTTGGCTTGGATCAGAGACGGCGTGGCCAGCAGGGCCAGGGATGTTCTCCACCCTCAGTACTTGGCACTGGTGAGACCGCACCTCGAGTCCTGTGTTCAGTTCTGGGCCCCTCGCCACAAGAGGGATGTTGAGGCTCTGGAGCGAGTCCAGGGAAGAGCAACGAAGCTGGTGAGGGGCTGGAGAACAAATCTTATGAGGAGCGACTGGGAGAGCTGGGGTTGTTCAGCCTGGAGAAGAGGAGGCTGAGGGGAGACCTCATTGCTCTCTGCAACTCCCTGAGAGGAGGTTGTGGAGAGGAGGGAGCTGGGCTCTTCTCCCAAGTGAGAGGGGACAGGACGAGAGGGAATGGCCTCAAGCTCCGCCAGGGGAGATTTAGGCTTGAGATTAGGAAAAAATTTTTCACGGAGAGGGTGGTTAGGCATTGGAACGGTCTGCCCAGGGAGGTGGTTGAGTCACGGTCCTTGGAGGGGTTTAAGGTGAGGGTGGATGAGGTACTTAGGGGCACGATTTAGGGATTGGTGGGAATGGTTGGACTCGACGATCCAGTGGGTCTCTTCCAACCTGGTTATTCTGTGTTTTCACCCCTTCGCGGTGCTGTTCGCGGCGGCCCCAGTAAGAAAGAAAAAGTTGCAGCGTCACGGACAGGATTCGAACCTGTGCGGGGAAACCCCATTGGATTTCGAGTCCAACGCCTTAACCACTCGGCCACCGTGACTCTCGCGCCTCCTCTCCTCGCACTCCCACTAACCCGTTGCCCCCGCCTCCCACACCGAGACCGGCCCCACCCCGAGACTTCTCGCCCCCCCCCCCCAAACGGGGGCACCGAGCCGGGAGAGGGCGTGGTCAGACTGCGGATCACGTGATGGGACGTGGCTAGAATCATAGGATGGTGAATGGGTTGGGCTGGAAGGGACCGTAAAGATCATCCAGTTTCAACCCCCCCGCCCTGAGCAGGGTCATCTATGATTACAGAATTACAGAATCATAGAATAGTTTGGGTTGGAAGGGACCTTAAAGATCACTCAGTTCCAACCCCCCCACCATGGGCAGGGACATCGCACTAGATCAGGGGCTCCAAGCCCCATCCAACCTGGCCTTGGACGCTTCCAGGGATGGAACAGCCACAGCTTCCCTGAGCAACCTGTTCCAGGGTCTCATCACCCTCATGGTGAAGAAATTCTTCCTTATATCAAGCCTAAATCTGCCCCTCTCCAGGTTATACCCGTTCCCCTCCTGTCCTGTCACCACAAGCCTTTGTGAACAGTCCCTCCCCAGCTTTCCTGGAGCCCCTTTCAGGTACTGGAAGGTCTCTATAAGGTCTCCTCAGAGCCTCCTCTTCTCCAGGCTGAACAACCCCAACTCTCTCAGCCTGTCCTCCTATGGGAGCTGCTCCAGCCCCTCTGATCATCCTCGTAGCCTCCTCTAGACCTGCTCCGACAGCTCCATCTTCTCCTTACATTGAGGATTCCAAAACTGGACACAATATTCCAACTGAGGTCTCACCAGAAAGGGTCAGAGGGGCAGAATCACTTCCTTTGACCTGCTGGCCACACTTCTTATGATGCAGCCCAGGACACGGTTGTTTTCTGGGCTGTGAGCGCACGTTGCCAGCTCATATCGAGCTTCTCTGTGTGATTCTCACCCCCAAGCCCTTCTCCTCAGGGTTCTCTCCATCCCACCACCTGGACCTCAGCCTGGACTGAAATCGCGCGGGGAGAGGCCTGAAGAGGCGGGGCGGGGCCGGCAGGGGGCGCTGGCGCGCGGGGGGCGGTGCTGAGGGGGCGTGGTCAGAGAGGGGGCGTGGTCAGAGAGGGGGCGTGGTCAGAGATGAGCGGTGCCAGAGATGGGCGTGGCCTGAGAGGGGCGTGGCCAGATAGGGGGCGTGGCCATCGGGAGCGCGCTGCTGGCGGGAGCTGGGGGGGGGGGGGGAGGCGGGAGCGCGCGCGGCCGGTCCCGCTCCAAGATGGCGGTGCGGAAGAAGGACGGCGGCCCCAACGTCAAATACTACGAGGCCTCGGACACCGTCAGCCAATTCGACAACGTCCGGCTCTGGCTCGGCAAGAACTACAAGAAGGTTGGCGAGGGGGTGGGGGGTAACCGGCACGGAACCCCCCGCACCGGGAACACCGGGAACACCGCCCCCGCCTATCCCCCCCCCCACCCCCGACAACCCCGCACTGACACCGCCCCCTCCCCTCCCCGCACCGGGAACACCGTCCCCCCCCGCCTCCACCGGCACCGGCACCGCCTTCCCCCACCCCTCCGTCTCCCTCCCCACCGGGAACCTTCCCCCTCCCACCAGTAACGGAGCCTCGACACCCCCCCCGCCCCGCAACACCGACCCCTCTCCACACCGGGACCTCATCACCGGGAAACAGCCCCCCCCACCGGTATCCCCCTCCCCACCGGGACAGCACCCCGCCCCCGGTACCGCCTGCTCCACACCCTCCTCGCCCCCCCCCCCCCTCGCCCCAGGAGCCCCTTCCCCACACCGGGACACCCCCCCCCCCGCTCCGTTTTTCCACCCCCCGGCACCGACATCGCCCCCTCTCCACACCGGGACCGGGACCTCATCACGGGCACTGCCCCCACTCCCACCGGGACCCCCACCCTGACACCGGGACCGACTCCCTGTCCCGGGTTCCCCCCCCCACTTTCCCCCGCACCGGTACCGCCTCCCCCCCCCCCCCTCCCTGTCTGTTCCTCCCCCTCTGGGCCCCCCCCGGTGTTACCGTACCCCCTCCCAGCACTGGGATCCCTGCCCCAGGATCCCGTGTACCGGCATCACCGGCACCGGACCCCCCCCGCCCCAGCACTGATTACCCCCCGGGACCGGCGCTGACCCCCCCTCCTCTCCCCCGTCCCCCCCCCCCAGTACATCCAGGCCGAGCCCCCCACCAACAAGTCGCTGTCGAGCCTGGTGGTGCAGCTGCTGCAGTTCCAGGAGGAGGTGTTCGGCAAGCACGTCAGCAACGCGCCCCTCACCAAGCTGCCCGTGAGACACCGGCACGGGGATGGGGACAGGGACACGGACAGGGACGCAGAGAGGGACTGGGATGGGGACAGGGACACAGACTGGGGCTGGGTTGGGGACCAGGACACAGACGAGGATGGGGACTAGGATGGGGACATAGACACAGATGGGGATGGGGACCAGGATGTGGATGGATATGGGAACCAGGGCATGGATGGGGACACGGACGCAGAGAGGGACTGGGATGGGGACACGGACGCAGAGAGGGACTGGGATGGGGACACGGACGCAGAGAGGGACTGGGATGGGGACAGAGACACAGGGACTGGGATGGGACAGGGTCACAGGGACGCAGAGAGGGACTGGGATGGGGACACGGACACAGAGAGGGACTGGGATGGGGACACGGACGCAGAGAGGGACTGGGATGGGGACACAGACACAGAGAGAAACTGGGATGGGGACATGGACGCAGAGAGGGACTGGGATGGGGACACGGACGCAGAGAGGGACTGGGATGGGGACACGGACGCAGAGAGGGACTGGGATGGGGACACGGACGCAGAGAGGGACTGGGATGGGGACACGGACGCAGAGAGGGACTGGGATGGGGACAGGGACACAGGGACTGGGATGGGACAGGGACACAGACAGGGACGCAGAGAAGGACTGGGATGGGGACACGGACGCAGAGAGGGACTGGGATTGGGACACGGACGCAGAGAAGGACTGGGATGGGGACACAGACGCAGAGAGGGACTGGGATGGGGAGACAGATGCAGAGATGGACTGGGATGGGGACAGGGACTGGGATGGGACAGGGACACAGGAACACAGAGAGGGACTGGGATGGGGGCAGGGACACAGACAGGAACACAGACAGGGAGTGAGTTGCGGACAGGGACACAGACAGGGATGGGTACAGGGACGTGGGCAGGAATGGGGACCAGGACACAGATGGAGATGGGGACCAGAACAGGAGTGGGAACGTAGACACAGACAGGGACAAAGACAGGGACTGGGATGGGGACATGGACACAGACAGGGACAGAGACAGGGATGGGGGAGGATGGGGATGTGGACCAGGACACGCACAGACAAAGATGGGGTTGTGGAAGAGGATGGGGACCAGGACATGGATAGGGATGGGAACGTGGACACAGACAGGGGTGGGTGCAGGGATGGAGATGTGGACAGAGATGGGGACCAGGGTGTGGGTGAAGACTGGGACAGGAACAAGGACAGAAATGGGTAGCGGAACAGGGTTGGGGACACGGAGAGGGGTGGGGACCAGGACACAGACAAAGATGGAGACACAGGCGGGGACATGGATAGGGATGGAGACAGGGACGTGGATAGGAATGGGCTCACTAACACAGACAGGAATGGGGACTGAGACACAATGGGCCAGGGGCTGCATCCCAGTGGGGAACACGGCCCAGTGACACCCAGGGACCTGGGGACAAGGCCTCGAGCAGGAACGGAGCCCTAGGGACACAAGGTCAACGCCCCATAGCCATGGGGATGAAGTCCCAAAGGCATGGGGCCACCTCCCGATGAGCCGGGGACAAGGCCTCAGGGACCTGGAGGCAGCGCCCAAGGACCTGCGGCCAAGGCAGAGAAGGGACAGAGCCCCAGGATGGGACCCCAGGGAGGGGCTGCCCCCTGGTTCCCTCCCCCTGAGCCCTCCCCTCCCGTTACAGATAAAATGCTTCTTGGATTTCAAGGCGGGGGGCGCCCTGTGCCACATCCTGGCAGCAGCCTATAAATTCAAGAGTGACCAAGGATGGTGAGTGCCTGCCTGTGGGGCTGGGAGGGCCTGGGTGGGGTCTGGGGGTTGGGGGGACCCCTCCGTGGGACACCCTGGGGTGGCGTCGGCGGGGCCTGCGTGGGGGTGGGCTGTTTTTAGGGTCCCTCCTCTGCAGCGAGCAGGGGCTGGGACCTGTTCCCCCTCCCCTGGACCCTTGAGGGGATTCAGGCTTTCATCATCCCCGCCATGGACCCCTGAGGGGGGCCAGGCGCACGTCCCTCCCTGCTCCCCCCTCCCCAGTCTTTGGATGCTGATGAGGAGACCTGAGCTGTGGCTTTCATGAGAGTCGCTCTTTTCTTCCAATAAGGCGGCGTTTCGATTTCCAGAATCCCTCGCGGATGGACCGCAACGTGGAGATGTTCATGACCATTGAGAAATCCCTGGTGCAGGTGAGAGGCGCTGCCCCCCGCCCTCCCGGGAGCCCCAGTGTCCTCCCGACCCCACTCATCCTCTCTGCTCTCCTTCCCCAGAACAACTGTCTAGCTCGGCCCAACATCTTCCTGCACCCGGAGATTGAGCCCAAGCTGCTGAGCAAGCTGAAGGACATTGTCAAGAGGCACCAGGTCGGTGGCAGCACCAGATTGGGGGGCACGGGGGGGGGCCCATCCATCATTGCCTTGGCCCTGACCCTACTCCCACCGCTCTCCTCGCAGGGCACGGTGACCGAGGACAAGAGCAACGCGTCCCACGTTGTCTGCCCTGTTCCCGGTAACCTGGAGGAAGGTGGGTGCACGGGGGAGCCCCCTGTTCTGAGTTCACGGTGAAACACTGAGCAGAGTTGGTGTCTGGGGGCTGCGGGGCCGTGCTCGGCGTCACTGGCAGCTCCGGCGAGATGTCGTGTCCGTGTTCAGCGCTGTCTTTGCTCTGTGTCTCCCGCAGAGGAGTGGGTCCGGCCAGTCATGAAGCGCGACAAGCAGGTCCTGCTGCACTGGGGCTACTACCCCGACAGGTGACGGGTCCTGGGGGGCTGCGGGGACGCAGCGGGAGCCTGTCAGAGCCCCCCGTGCTCGCAGGGTGTCCACCTGGCCGTGAGAGCCGCTCCCAACCTGTCCCTCTGCGCCCTCAGCTACGACACCTGGATCCCTGCCAGCGAAATCGAGGCCTCCGTGGAGGACGCCCCAACGCCAGAGAAGCCCCGGAAGGTAACGGGGTTCTCCCCGAGGTGAGGACAGCGGCTGCGTCCCCCTTCCCTGCCCCATGACACAGCCCTGCCCCTCCCTGACAGGTCCACGCCAAGTGGATCCTGGACACGGACACCTTCAACGAGTGGATGAACGAGGAGGACTACGAGGTGACGGATGAGAAGAGCCCCGTTACCCGCAGAAAGAAGATCTCGGCTAAGACGCTGACGGATGAGGTCAGAACGGCAAAGCCGAGGTGGGGTTGGAGGGATTGCTGCTCGGCTTCCCCACCTGGCTGGACCCAGGGACCCCCGTTCTCCCCCAGGTGAACAGCCCCGACTCGGACCGGCGGGACAAGAAGGGTGGCAACTACAAGAAGCGGAAGCGCTCGCCCTCCCCCTCGCCCACCCCAGAAGCCAAGAAGAAGAACGCGAAGAAGGGGTGAGCGGGGTCTGCAGGCCGTAGCGCAGGTTTTGGGGTGCTCGAAGAACAGCTAAGGCTTTCTCCAAAATGGTTTTCGTGTATGGTGAGGGTGATGAGGGCACCTTCCCCCCCTGTTTGCAGCCCCGCCACCCCTTACAACAAATCCAAGCGTGGGCACCGCGAGGAGGAGCAGGAGGACCTGACCAAGGACATGGATGAGCCCTCGCCCGTCCCCAACGTGGAGGAGGTCACCCTGCCCAAGACAGGTTGGGCTGGGGGGCTCGGCAGCGCCCCCGGGCTCCTGGGATGGGGAGGGGGCTCATTCTCGGGGTGCTCAGCGCTGCTTCCACCCTGCAGTCAACACCAAGAAGGACTCGGAGTCTGCGCCCGTCAAGGGAGGCACCATGACGGACCTGGGTGAGTCCGAGCTGCTGGGGCCGAGTGCTGCGGGTGTTCCCAGCGCCTCAGATGTGGCAGTTCCCAGAACCGGCCGCGCTTTCCTCTCTTCCAGATGAGCAGGAGGACGAGAGCATGGAGACGGCTGGCAAGGTGAGGCTCAGGGCTGTCCCTTCCACTCCATTCCGCCATCGCTAGATGGTTGCCTCCTTATCCCCCTCTCCTTGTCCTTTTGGGGATGAAAAGGCCCTTTTCTGCCTTTCCCCTCACCCCTGGGGCTGCTGGTGGCTTTGCCTTAGGCCGTCAGGCTCATCCTGCTCTCGGTGAGGATGAGGAAGGGTGCGGAAAGATGGCCTTGCCCTAACAATGCTGGTTTTTGGCAGGATGAGGAGGAGAACGGCACCGGGAGCAAGGGGGAGCAGGCCAAGAACCCTGACCTGCACGAGGACAATGTGACAGAGCAGACCCACCACATCATCATCCCCAGCTACGCCGCCTGGTTTGACTACAACAGGTACGGACCTGCCGAGGCGAGGGGAGAGCCCCAGGCCCAGCGGAGGCCGAGGGAGAGCCCTGCGCACCCCCAGACCCCGCAGAGCCCTCCTCTACTTGTCTCCTCCTGCAGCGTCCACGCCATTGAGCGCCGAGCCCTGCCGGAGTTCTTCAACGGCAAGAACAAATCCAAGACTCCGGAAATGTGAGGCTGAATTCCGCACTTCCCCATCCCTCCCGGTGCCTGCGGTGCCGGCGCTGACGTTCGCCAATCTCCCCAGATACCTGGCTTATCGTAACTTCATGATCGACACGTACCGGCTGAACCCGCAGGAGTATCTCACCTCCACTGCCTGTCGCCGCAACCTGGCTGGTGACGTCTGTGCCATCATGCGGTGGGTCCGGCACTCGCTGGGGGGCTCCGTTTGGGGACGCCGGCGGGGTCTGAGCCCCCGTTTCCCGCAGGGTCCACGCTTTCCTGGAGCAGTGGGGCCTCATCAACTACCAGGTGGATGCCGAGAGCCGTCCCACACCCATGGGCCCCCCGCCGACCTCTCATTTCCACGTCCTGGCCGATACCCCGTCCGGGCTGGTGCCGCTGCAGCCCAAGACGCCGCAGGTGGGTGCGCGGCGGCTTCTACTCGTCAACCAGCCGCGTCCCCCCTCTCTGCTTCCCCCGGTCCCCGCGGGGGCCGGGCGCGGGGTGCGGCGGGGGGGTGGGGGGGGATCGCACAGCTTCGATCCGTGCCTCAGGGCCGGCAGAGCGACGCCGACGCCAAGACGGGCCGCAAGAGCAAAGAAATCGAAGACCTCGTCACCGAGACGGTGAAGGGGAAGCCGGAGCTGGTAGGCGGCTTCTTGGGGTCCGTCCCCCCGCCGCTGGCCGAGGAAGGCTTCTTCCCTCCTCCCCCTCGCGCCCCGCATGCCGCCCTGCCCCGGGGAGCAGGGACGCGGGGGGGACACCGTGACGAGGCTTCTCTGGGACTTGGGGTGGGGACAACTGCGGCTTCCTTGCGGCCTGCCCCGCCGTGTCCCCAGCATCCCCTCTCCTCCCAGCAGCAGACCTCGGCCTCGCAGCAGATGCTCAACTTCCCCGATAAGAGCAAGGAGAAGCCAGCTGACATGCAGAACTTTGGCCTCCGCACCGACATGTACACCAAGAAGAACGTCCCCTCCAAGGTAGGACGTTCAAATCCCCTCCCCGGCCCCCCCGCCCGCTGCTGCTCACCCCTCTGTGTCCCCCGCAGAGCAAAGCTGCCGCCAGCGCCACAAGGGAGTGGACAGAGCAGGAGACGCTTCTGCTGCTGGAGGTGAGTCGAGGGGCCATGGAGAGGGGGTGACGGGGCTATCAGCCCCTGCTGATGTCCCCCCCGCCACCATCCCGCAGGCCCTGGAGATGTACAAGGATGATTGGAACAAGGTATCGGAGCACGTGGGGAGCCGGACGCAGGACGAGTGCATCCTGCATTTCTTGCGCCTGCCCATCGAGGATCCCTACCTGGAGGATTCGGAAGCGTCGCTGGGGCCGCTGGCGTATCAGCCCATCCCCTTCAGCCAGTCCGGCAACCCCGTCATGAGCACCGTCGCCTTCCTGGCCTCCGTCGTCGACCCCCGCGTCGCCTCGGCCGCCGCCAAATCCGCTCTGGGTAGCGCAGAACCTCCTGGCGTGGGGACAGGGGCTGTGGGGACGGGACAGGAGACAGTGGAGAGAGGGGACAGGGGCTGGGGAGGGGACAGGAGACAGTGAGGAGAGGACAGGGGCTGTGGGGAGGGACAGGAGCTGGGAGAGAGGGGACAGGGGACAGTGAAGAGAGGACAGGGGCTGTGGGGAAGGGACAGGAGCTGGGGAGAGGGGACAGGGGCTGTGGGGAGGGACAGGAGATGGGAGAGAGGGGACAGGGGACAGTGAAGAGAGGACAGGGGCTGTGGGGAAGGAACAGGAGCTGGGGAGAGGGGACAGGGGCTGTGGGGAGGGACAGGAGATGGGAGAAAGGGGACAGGGGACAGTGAAGAGAGGACAGGGGCTGTGGGGAGGGGACAGGGGCTGGGGAGAGGGGACAGGGGCTGTGGGGAGGAGACAGGGGCTGTGGGGAGGAGACAGGGGCTGTGTGGAGGGGATGGGGCAGGGGGAGAGGGGTCAGGAGACAGTGGAGAGGGGACAGGGGCTGTAGGGAGGGACAGGAGATGGGGAGAGGTGACAGGGACTGGGGAGGGGAAAGGAGACAGGGAAGAGAGAACAGGAGATGGAGAGAGGGGACAGAGGCTGTGGGGAGAGGGAAAAGGGGCTGTGGGGAGGGGGCAGGGGGAGAGGGGACAGGGGCTGTGGGGAGGGGACAGGAGATGGGGAGAGGGGACAGGGACTGGGGAGGGGAAAGGAGACAGGGAAGAGAGGACAGGGGCTGTGGGGAGGAGACAAGGAAAGAGGACCGGGGCTGTGGGGAGGGGGCAGGGGGAGAGGGGACAGGGGCTGTGGGGAGGGGACAGGAGATGGGGAGAGGGGACAGGAGATGGGGAGAGGGGACAGGGACTGGGGAGGGGAAAGGAGACAGGGAAGAGAGGACAGGGGCTGTGGGGAGGAGACAAGGAAAGAGGACCGGGGCTGTGGGGAGGGAATGGGGCAGGGGGAGAGGGGACAGGGGGTGTGGAGAGGGGACGGGAGACAGTGGAGAGGGGACATGGGGTGTGGGGAGGGGACGGGAGGCAGTGGAGAGGGGACATGGGGAGAGAGAATGGTCCTGGGCGGAGAGGGATGATTCCTTGGGCAGTCCTGGAGGAGGATGGGCTGAGTTCTGTAGGGGATTCTATAGGGAGAGAAGAAGAGTCCCAAGGGGAGAGGGGATGGGTCCTGAGAGGAGACAGGATGAGGCCTCTGGAGAGATGGAGATGAGCCCCACGGGGAATTCGATAGGGAGAGGGGATGGAGGCTGTGGGGAGACAAGTTGAGCGCTGTCCGTAACTCTGTAGGGAGGTAGTGTGAATCTCAGAGGCGTCTGGATAAGTCTAGGGGAACAGAGGAGGAGGCTCTGGGGAGATGGGGTGAGGGCTGTGGGGAGAAAGACAGAGTCCTGTGTGGAAATAGGATGTCTTCTCATGGAAGAGATGGGATAAATCCTGGGGGGAGAAGAGTGAGTTCTGTATGGGGGACAAGACAAGTCTTCTTGATAGGAATGGTTGGACTCGATGATCCAATGGGTCTTTTCCAACCTGGCGATTCTATGATTCTGGGGAGACAAGGGGAGTCCTATAGGGAGATGGGAATGAGCCCCATGAGGAGAGACAGAGAAGCATTTGGGGAGATGGGGAGTCCTGCAGGCAGGTGGGTTGAGGCCTGTGGGGAGAGGATGGATCTTCCTTGAGGGAGACGGGATGACTCGTGGGAGGAGATGGGATGAGTCCAGTGGGGAGGTGGGATGTGATGAGAACACTGAGGATCAGAGCAGGCTCCGAGGGCCTTCTGGCCCCACTGAGAGCCTGCGGCGCTGCCCCACAGAGGAATTCTCCAAGATGAAGGAAGAGGTGCCCACAGCCTTGGTGGAGGCCCATGTCCGCAAGGTGGAGGAGGCGGCCAAGGTGACGGGCAAGGCTGACCCTGCGTTCGGCCTGGAGAGCAGCGGCATCGCCGGCACCACCTCAGACGAGCCGGAGCGGATAGGTGAGGGGGGTTCTGATGAGTTTGCCGGTGCTGGGACGGGCGCCAGCAGGGTCTCACCTTGCGTTTGCATCCCCAGAGGAGAGCGGCGCGGAGGAGACGCGGGCGGAGGCGCAGCCGGTAGAGGAGAAGAAGGAGGTGAAGGTATCGAGGGCTGCGGAGAGGGTGCGGGGAGCGCCAGGGGAGGCGGCTGGCGTGGGGAATTGAGCGGTGGCCGCGGGCCTGGTGCCTCCCCAGGAGCCCCGGGATGGTGTCGCAGAGGAAGAGGCGAAGGAGAAGCCCGGGGAGGCGCCCAAGAAGGAGGAGGAGAAGGGGAAGGAGGTGGAGGGAGAGAAGGAGCCCGACAAGGGTGATGGCGATGGTGCAGGTCAGTGCGGAGCCCGGCCTGGGGGATGCTGAGCCCCGGCTGACCCTGTTCGGGCTGACATCGCCCCGTCCTGCCGCAGGGGAGCCAGAGAAGGACAAGGAGGCGAAGGAGGGGCCGGATGAGGCCCCCAAGGAGCCGTCAGAGCCTGAGACCGAGCGCAAGGCCAAGGTGGAGCGGGACATAGGCGAGGGGAATCTCTCCACCGCCGCTGCCGCAGCCCTGGCTGCCGCCGCCGTGAAGGCCAAGGTGCGGGGCGGGGGGCCCTGGGGGGGACGAGGGGGGAGCTCTGCTGCGGGTGCTGAGCCTCCCGTCCCCCCACCAGCACTTGGCAGCCGTGGAGGAGCGGAAAATCAAGTCTCTGGTGGCGTTGCTGGTGGAGACACAGATGAAGAAGCTGGAGATCAAGCTGCGGCACTTCGAGGAGCTGGAAACCATCATGGACAGGGAACGCGAGGCCGTGAGTGCCGGGGGCGGCCGTAGGGGGAGTCCGAACGTGTTCCCTGCCCTTGGTTCCCTCTGCTGACCTCCTCCTCGTGCTTTCCCAGCTGGAATACCAGCGGCAGCAGCTTCTGGCTGACCGCCAGGCCTTCCACATGGAGCAGCTGAAGTACGCGGAGATGCGCGCCCGCCAGCAGCACTTCCAACACCTGCAGCAACAGCAGCAGCAGCAGCAGCCGCCGCTGCCTCCTGGGGCGCAGCCCTTGCCCGCAGCAGCCGCCGCCGCTGCCCCCCTGGCCCCCGCTGCTCACCCGCTGGCCGTGCCGCCCGCCCCCGCCATGGTGGCTCCTGCCGAGCCCGTGGGGCCAGCGCTGCCCGGAGCCCCCCCGGCACAGCCGCCCCCACCACCCGGTGCCCCGGCCGTCCCGCACGGTGAGGGAGATCCCGTGAGAGGCAACGGGGCTCGGCGTGGGGAAGGGGCTGGAAACGAAGTTTGTGAGGAGCTGTTTAGTCTGGAGAAGAGGAGGCTGAGGGGAGACCTCGTTGCTCTCAACAACTACCTGAGAGGAGAGGAGGGAGCTGGGCTCTTCTCCCAGGTGACAAGGGGGTTTGAAGGCATCGAGTGCACCCTTAGCAAGCTGGGTGGAAGCTGGATCTGCTGGAGAGTCAGGAGGCTCCACAGGGATCTGAACAGGCTGGATCCATGGGCTGAGACCAACAGCAGGAGGGTTAACGAGGCCAAATGCCGCGTCCTGCACTTGGGGCACAACAACCCTGAGCAGCTCCAGACTAGGAGAAGCCTGGCTGGAAACTGCCTGGAGGAGAAGGACCTGGGGGTGTTGGTTGAACTGGAGCCAGCAGGGGCCCAGGTGGCCAAGGAGGCCAAGGGCATCTTGGCTTGGATCAGACACGGCGTGGCCAGCAGGGCCAGGGAGGTTCTTCTCCCTCTGGACTCGGCACTGGGGAGACCGCTCCTCGAATCCTGGGGTCAGTTCTGGGCCCCTCAGCACAAGAAGGATGTTGAGGCTCTGGAGCGAGTCCAGAAGCTGGTGAGGGAGCTGGAGAAGAAGAGGAGCAGCTGAGAGAGCTGGGGGTGTTTATCCTGGAGAAGAGGAGGCTGAGGGGAGACCTCATTGCTCTCTGCAACTCCCTGAGAGGAGATTGTGGAGAGGAGGGAGCTGGGCTCTTCTCCCAAGGGACAGGGGACAGGACGAGAGGGAATGGCCTCAAGCTCCACCAGGGGAGGTTTATGCTGGACTTCAGGAAGAAATTTTTTAAGAGAAAGGGTCACTGGGCAGTGGCAGAGGCTGCCCAGGGAGGGGGTTGAGTCCCCTTCCCTGAGGGGTTTAAGGGACGGGTGGACGAGGCGCTGAGGGACACGGGTTGGTGATTGCTGGCAATGCTTGGCCTCCATGGCCCAGGTGATTTCCATGCCTTTCTCCCTGTGTCTCCCCAGCCCCGGCGCCGTTCCCCGGGCAGCAGCCGCCGTCCCAGAGCCTGGCTGGGAGCCTCGTTGGCAGCGGCCACCCCTCCGTGCCCGGTAATGCGCCCGCGGCCTTGCCCTTCGTCTTGCCTCCATCCGCCATCGCGCTCGGCATGGCTAACCCCCCCTGCGAGCCGCCCGGCGCCGCGTTCCCCGCTAACCCCTTGCATGGGGCCCTGGCCAGCAGCATGCCTGGGGGGGGGGGGGCTGCCCCCCAACTCCCACCCTCCGGGCCTGGCCCTCCCGCAGCCCCCCGCGGGGGGCTCGGCCGCCGCGCACAGCCCCGCCATCGTGGCCGCCGTGCAGGGAAACCTCCTTCCCAACCTCACAGGTGAGACATGGCAGGTGTGGGGGAGCGGGGGCAAGGTTGGGGGGGGACATACACTTTGGGGAGGGGGGGGGTGTCCCTGTGGGTATTGGGGGGGGGGGGGTCAGATTCCACAGGGAAGGCTTGGGAGGGGGGAGGTCCCATCCCCACGTCCGCGAATAACGGGTCAATCGTCCCTCGCGGGTGCTGCTCCTACCCCTTAGCCCCCACCCCCAAGTATGACACACCCCCCCCCCTTTTTTTTTTTTCTCTGTTCTCTCCCACAGACCAGGGCCCCCCCCCTGCAGATGGACCCCCTGGCGCCCAGTCCCAGCACCGCCACCCCCGTCCCCCCCACGCAGTGAAGGCCACGCAGCCCCCCCCAACTCCCGACCCCAATGCTGCTGCTGGCCCGGGAAGACCAGCACCCCTTCCCTCACCCCCCCCCCCCCCCCAATTCTCCTCAAAGACCTCTCCCCCCTCTCCATTTCCCCCCCCCCCCCCAGCTTTTCAAATTTTTTTATGATCATCCCAGATTTTATTTAAGCCTTGGTCTCCGCGGCAGCCGGGAATCTGTGGTCCCCCCCCCGGCTATTTATGAGACAGCTCCCACCCCCCCAGCTGAAGGGCATTTTCCCCCCCCCAGCCCCTGCTCAGTTTTCATCTCCCCCCCCCCCCCACTTCCCTCTTTTTTTCTTTTTTTTTTTTTTTTTTTTTTTGTAAAAACCAACAAAAAAATAAAATTCCAGGTCCCCGGGGGCGGGAAGAAACGATGGACTCAGTGAGGGGGGGGGACAAGGTGGGGGGGCTGAGCTGGGGCTGGGGGGCAAGGGGGGAGACGGGGCTTCTGGGCTCAGAGTGAGGGTCTAAGTGGGGGGACAAGGGGGGGGGATGAGGATTCTGAGCTGGGCAGGGACAAGGTGGGGGAGACAAGGGATTCTGGGTACAGAGTGAGGGTCTGGGGGGGGGGACAGGGGGGAGAATGAGGATTCTGACCTGGGGGGGGGGGGGATAAGGGGGTGGGTGACAAAGGCTTCTGGGCTCAGAGTGAGGGTCTAAAGGGGGGACGAGGGGATTAGAGTTCTGGCTTCGGTGTGGGGGGGCACAAGGAAGGATTCTGGGCTCACAGGGAGGGTCTGGGGGGGCCAAGGGGGGGCAGATGGAGATCCTGGGCTCAGAGGGAGGTTCTGGGGGGGGGGATACGGGGGAGAATGAGGGTTCTGAGCTGGGGGGGGGGGGAGCAAGGGGTGAGGAGACAAGGGCTTCTGGGCTCAGAGTGAGGGTCTAAAGTGGGGTACAAGGTGGGGGGGATGAGGATTCTGACCTTGGGGGGGGGGGACAGGGGAGGGGGAGACAGGGATTCTGGGCTCAGAGTGAGGGTCTAAAGTTGGGGGGCGATGAGGATTCTGACCTGTCTGGGGTGGGGGGGACAAGGGGGGGAGACGGGGATTCTGGCCTCGACATGAGGGTCTGGGGGGGGGTACAAGGAGGGGGAGACGGGGATTGTGGGCTGGTGGTACATGATCTCTTGAGGGGGGGGCACACAGGGACAAGGATCACGCAGCGATTCCCGGAGCCGGCATCACCTTTCCGCCACTTTATTTGATGCTGTGGAGCAATAATTTAGCCGGTGGGGCTGACGGTGGGGGGGGGGCGACGGCGACGGGGGGTGCCAGCAGGAAAATGAAGGAAAAGGCACAAAATCCAGAGTGAAGTGGAAGGTGAGGATGGAAAACCACGAAGGCAAAGCTGGGGGGGGGACGGGACGGGACGACTTCAGCCGCTCAGCACCATCCGGACCAGCTCTGCGGAGAGAAAGTGGGGGGAGAGCAGAGTGAGGAGGGGGGGTTATTGTGGGCCCCCCCGCCTCCCCTCCAGCCCTTAACCCAGCGAGAGGCAGGAAAAACCAAAGTTAAACGTCGCGGAGCGGAGACGGCGTCGCCACAACCTGAGCTGGGGTGTGGGGGGGGGGGGGGGCTCCATGCATCGAGAGGGGGGGCCATGCAGGGCGGGGGCTGCATTGAGAGCAAAACCACATGGGTGGTTTGGGTTTTTTTTTTTTTGTTTTGTTTTGTTTGTTTTCCAAAAAAAAAAAAAAAAAGCTAAAAAATAATAAGAAAAGGCTATTTTGGAGGAAAAAAAAAACAGGAAGGAAAAAAAGTTTGAGCAAAGAGGGGAGCGGAGGCCGTACCCCTGCGGCGTCACCCCGACAAGATGTGTCGCACAAACGCTGGGGGGAAGGAAGGAGACGATGGTCAAGGAGGGACGGGGTCACGCCGGGACCCCCCCGGACCCCCCCCTCACCTTCGTAGTTGATGCAGCCGTTGCTGTCCTCGTGCCCGGCCACCAGCTGCTCCACCTCCTCCTCCGTCATCTTCTCGCCTGCGGGATAATTGGTGTCACTGGGAGGGGAATAGAGGGGGATCTGGGGATGGACCAGGAGCTCCTGAGGGTTCCAAGATGGACGAAGGGCTCCTTAGAGTTCCAAGTTGGGCCAAGAGCTCCCAAGGGTTCTGGGATGGACCAGGAGCTCCTGAGGTTTCCAAGATGGACCAGGAGCTCCTGAGGGTTCAAGGTTGAGCCAAGACCTCCTGAGGGTCCTGGGATGGACCAGGAGCTCCTGAGGTTTCCAAGATGGACCAGGAGCTACTGAGGGTTCAAGGTTGAGCCAAGACCTCCTGAGGGGCCTGGGATGGACCAGGAGCTCCTGAGGGTTCAAGGTTGGGCCAAGACCTCCTGAGGGTCCTGGGATGGAGCAGGAGCTCCTGAAGTTTCCAAGATGGACCAGAAGCTCCTTAGAGTTCCAAGTTGGGCCAAGAGCTCCCAAGGGTTCTGGGATGGAGCAGGAGCTCCTGAGGGTTCCAGGTTGGACCGAGAGCTCCTGAGAATTCCACACTGGGCCAAGAGCTCCCAAGGGTTCTGGGATGGAGCAGGAGCTCCTGAGGATTCTAGGCTGGGCCAAGGGTTCCCAAGGGTCCCAGGATCGACCAGGAGCTTCTGAGGGTTCCAGGTTGTGCCAAGGGCTCCCGAAGGTCCTGGAATCGACCAGGAGCTCCTGAGGGTCCTTAAGGTTTTGGGGTCTTCAAGGGTGGCCGAGAGGGAGTTCTCTGAGAGCTCACAGGGCTTGGGGATGGGAAGAGGGACGGGGTGAGGCTCACCCAGGGTGACGAGGACGTGGCGGATCTCGGCGCCCATGACGGTGCCGTTGCCCTCCTTGTCAAAGACCCGGAGCCCTTCCACGTAGTCCTCGAAGCAGCCCTGGTCCTTGTTCTTGGCGATGGTTTGCATCATGGGCAGGAACTGCTCGAAGTTCAGCGTCTTCAGGTTCATCTCTGCGGGGTTGGGGGGTGAGGGAGCCGTGAGCAGGGACTGGGGGGTCCTGGGGTTTTGGTGGGATCTGAGGGGGGTCCTGGGAGATTTGGGGGGGGGTGTTCCTCACTCACCATCGCTCTTGGGGTTCCCCAGCACCTTCATGACCTCGGCGTTGGTCGGGTTCTGCCCCAGCGCCCGCATCACGTCCCCGCACTGGCTGTACAGGATTTTCCCATCCCCGGTGCGGTCGAAGAGCTGGAACGCCTCCTTGAACTCTGCCGGGGACCCCCCCGCCCCAACCCCACAGTGTCATCAGCACGTTTGGGACCCCCCCCTTCCCGTGCACTGAGATCACCCCCCCCGCCTCCCACACCCAGAGATGCTGCAACCGCCTCGCTGGGACCTCACAGCCCCACATCCCCTGGACCCCTCACCTTGGGGACCCCATTAAACGGGACGGCGTGTCACCCCCTGCACCCCTTTGACACCTTGGAGACCCCATTAAAGGGGCGTCCCCCCCCCCGCAGGGATGCTGCATCTGTATTAGTGGGACACCCCCCTCCTCAAATCCTGCACCCCTGGGACACCACATGTTGGGGACCCCATTAAATTTGTGTGTTCCCCCCCCAAGGATGCTGCATCTGTATTAATGGGGACCCCCCCACAAAAAATTGCTGCATCTACTTTGATGGGACACCCCTCCCACCTCAAAAATTGCATCCCTGGGACCCTACATGTTGGGGACCTCATTAAAGGGGTGTCCCCCCCCCGTCCCCCCCTGCCAGGGATGCTGCATCTGTATTAATGGGACACCCCCCTCCTCAAATCCTGCACCCCTGGGACCCCACATGTTGGGGACCCCATTAAATTTGTGTGTCCCCCCCACCAAAGATGCTGCATCTGTATTAATGGGGACCCCCCCCCTCAAAAATTGCTGCATCTACATTGATGGGACACCCCCCCCCCACCTCAAAAATTGCACCCCTGGGACCCTACATGTTGGGGACCCCATTAAAGGGGTGCCCCCCCACCAAGGATGCTGCATCTGTATTAATGGGACACCCTTCTCCTCAAATCCTGCACCCCTGGGACCCCACATGTTGGGGACCCCATTAAAGGGGCAACCCCCCCCCCCCCGCAGGGATGCTGCATCTGTATTAATGGGACACCCCCCACCTCAAAAATTGCATCTCTGGAACCCCGTATGTTGGGGACCCCATCAAATGTCTGTGTGTGTGTCCCCCGCCCCGGCTCCCAATGATGCTGCATCTGTATTAATGGGACCCCCCCCATCTCAAACCCTCCATCCCTGGGACCCCACATGTTGGGGACCCTGTTAAAGGTTTGTCACCCCCCCCAAGGATGCTGCATCTGTATTAAGGGGACCCCAACCCCATCTCAAACCCTTCATCCCTGGGACCCCACATGTTGGGGACCCCATTTAATTTGTGTACCCCCCGCAGGGATGCTGCTTCTGCATTGACGGGACACCCCCCCTCCTCAAATCCTGCTTCCCTGTGACCCTGCATTTTGGGGACCCCATTAAATATTTTTGTGTCCCCCCCCTTCTCAATGATGCTGCATCTGTATTAATGGGACCCCCCCTCACCTCAAAAATTGCTTTATCTACATTGATGGGACCCCCACCCCTTCAAACCCTCCATCCCTGGAACTCCACAAGTTGGAGACCCCATTAAACATGTGTGTCCCCCCTCCCCAGGATGCTGCATCTGTACTAATGGGACCCCCCCCCCCATCAAAAATTGCATCCCTGGAACCTCACAAGTTGGGGACCCCATTAACTATGTGTGTGTGTCCCCCCCCCCAGGGATGCTGAATTCCCCTCCCCAGCTGCTGCATCCCTGGGACCCCCCAGTTTCAATAAGCCATTAAATACGTGCCCCCACCCCACCCCGCACCTTGGGGACCCCATTACCTGTGCCCCCCCCCCCCCCCCCCCCCCACAACCTGGGACCCCGCGGGCTCCCCCCACCGCCCCGGGTCCGGTTTCTTTCCCTTTAGGATCTGGTTTCCCGGTGGAACCCGATGCCGGGAATGGGGGGGGGGGAGATAGAGATCAACCTCCCCCCCACCCCTCAGCCCCACCCGGACCGGCTTCGCCCCCCCCCCCCCCCCCTTATGGCCCCGCCCGCAGGAATCAGCCTCGAGCTGCCCATCTACGGGAAAATCGAGCTGCCTGCCCCCCCCCACCCCGGGGCCCCCCCCCGATTCCGCGGTCCAGATCCCACATCCCTGGTCCAGGACCCTCGCACCCCCGGGTCCCGCATCCTCCATCCCGGACTCCCCCCCCCCCCCCCCGTCCCGTCCCGTCCCGCATCTCCCATCCCCCGGTCTCAGAACCCCACTCTGGACACCCCCCCCCCCAAAAAAACTCCTGGACCCCCGCACCCCCCTGGTCCCGAACCACCCACCCCGCCCCGTCCCTCCATCCCGCATCCCCGGTCCCGGACCCCGTTCGGGACACCGCCCCCCCCCCCCGCATCCCCGCATCCCCCTGGTCCCGCATCCTTGGTCCAGGACCACCCCACTTCCCCCCAATCTCGCATCCCCGGTCCCGGACCCCGTTCGGGACACCGCCCCCCTCGAGTCCCGCAGTCCCGGTCCCAGAATCCCCGTCGGGACCCCCCCCCAACAGGTCCAGACCCCGCATCTCCCCATCCCGATTCCCCCCGGTTTGCCCCCCCCCCGCCCCCCGCACGACCGGCCCCGCCCGGACGGGACTTTGCTCCGAGCGCAGGGAACGCCGGGGCCGCTCCCGGTACCGGGCGGGGGGGTCCGGTCCCGGTCCCGGGGGGGGGGGGCTATAGGGGTCCGGTCCTGTCCCGGTCCCGGGAGGGGCTACAGGGGTCCGGTCCCGGTCCCGGGAGGGGCTATAGGGGTCCGGTCCCGGTCCCGGGAGGGGCTACAGGGGTCCGGTCCCGGTCCCGGGAGGGGCTATAGGGGTCCGGTCCCGGTCCCGGGGGGGCTATAGGGGTCCGGTCCCGGTCCCGGGAGGGGCTATAGGGGTCCGGTCCCGGTCCCGGGAGGGGCTATAGGGGTCCGGTCCCGGTCCCGGGAGGGGCTATAGGGGTCCGGTCCCGGTCACTCACCCGCTGTTTGCTCCTCGGTGAAGTCGCACTGCGGGGAGAGCGCGGCGATCAGCGGCCACCGGCAGCCGCCATCGGTGCCCGGTTCCCCCGCCCCGGTCCCGCTCCACACCCCGGCACCGGGAACCGTCGAGCTACCCCCCTCCCCGCCGCAGACGCTGCTCGGTCCCGGTGCCGGATCCCGGTACCCGGTCCCACCGAACCCCTGCGCCCCCCACGGACCCATCCCGGTGCTGATGCCCGGTCCGGGTTCCCAGTTCCCGGTGCCGATGCCTGTTTCCCGGTCCGGGTTCCCGGTCCCGATTCCCGGTTCCGGTCCCACCGAACCCTCCGCCCCCCAGTGCCCGATCCCGGTGCCGGTTCCCGGTCTGGGATCCCGGTCCCCCCGCCCCCCAGTGCCCGATCCCGGTGCCGGTTCCCGGTCTGGGATCCCGGTCCCCCCGCCCCCCAGTGCCCGATCCCGGTGCCGATGCCCGTTTCCCGGTCTCGGGTTCTCGGTCCCCCCGCCCCTCCCCCGCCCCCCTCTACCCGCTCCCGGTGCTGATGCCCGATCCCGGTGCTGGTTCCCGGTCCTGATTCCCGATTCCCGGTACTGATGCCCGTTCCAAGTTTGGGTTCCTGCTCCCACCGCCCCCCCCACCCCGTGGCCGATCCCGGTGCTGATGCCCCGTGCCGGTCCGAGTTCCCGGTTCCCGGTGCCGGTTCCCGGTCCCACCGCCCCTCCCCGTCCCCCCCGGTGCCGATCCCGGTGCCGCTGCCCGTTCCCCGCTCCCGGTTCCCGGTTCCCGGTTCCCACCATGGCGCCGGCCGCTCCCGTCGGGTCCCGCAGCTCCGGATGCTCCGAGCAGCGTCAGCGCCGCCGCGTCAGCGATGAATATTGATGAGGGGGCGGGGCCAGACGAGACCACGCCCCCGCGGGAGGCTTTGACCTTATATGGGCATGGAATGCGGTCACGGGGGGGGGGGGGGGGATCCCGGGGGGACCCGGTACCCGCTCCCCAGGGGGACATCGGGATGGGGACATCGTGATGGGGGACAACACGGTGGGGACATCACGATGGGGATATGGTGATGGGGACACCCCAGTTGGGGACATCACGATGGGGACAACACGATGGGGACATCACGATGGGGATATGGTGATGGGGACACCCCAGTTGGGGACATCGTGATGGGGACAACACGATGGGGACATCACGATGGGGATATGGTGATGGGGACACCCCAGTTGGGGACATCACGATGGGGACAACACGATGGGGACATCACGATGGGGATATGGTGATGGGGACACCCCAGTTGGGGACATCGTGATGGGGACAACACGATGGGGACATCACGATGGGGATATGGTGATGGGGACACCCCAGTTGGGGACATCGTGATGGGGACAACACGACGGGGACATCACGATGGGGTCACCACAATGGGGACAACACGATGGGGACATCATGATGGGGACATCACAATGGGGATATTGTGAAGGGGACACCCCAATTGGGGACATCATGATGGGGACAACATAATGGGGACATCATGATGGTGACAACACGATGGGGACAACATAATGAGGACATCATGATGGGGACACCAGGATGGGGACAGTATGATTGGGGACATCATGATGGTGACAACACGATGGGGTCACCACAATGGGGACATCACAATGGGGTCACCACAATGGGGACAACATAATGAGGACATCATGATGGGGACATCACGATGGGGACAGTATGATTTGGGACATCATGATGGGGATACTGTGATGGGGACACCCCAATTGGGGACATCATGATGGTGACAACACGATGGGGACATCACAATGGGGACATCACGATGGGGTCACCACGATGGGGACAACATAATGAGGACATCATGATGGGGACAGTATGATTGGGGACATCATGATGGGGATATTGTGATGGGGACACCCCAACTGGGGACATCATGATGGTGACAACACGATGGGGACATCACAATGGGGTCACCACAATGGGGACAACATAATGAGGACATCGTGATGAGGACACCACGATGGGGACAGTATGATTGGGGACATCATGATGGGGACAGCATGGTGGGGACATCATGATGGGGGACACCACAGTGGAGACATCCTGATGGAGACACCAAAATGGGGACAGCATTATAGGGGACATCATGATGAGGACACCATGATGGGGACATTGTGATGGGGACGCCTCGAGGGGAAGGACATTATGATAGGAGGGGGAACACCACGATGTGGGGGACACCACGATGGAATCCCACCAAGTGTCACCACCATGGGGACCCCTTGAGAGGGACACCCCAAGGTCCATAACCCACAGGGACCATCCCAAGAGGGACCCCACGATAACGGACGCCACGAGGTGACACCATGATGATGACCAGACTCCGTGGGTGGCATCTCACCAAGAGACACCACGATGGGGACACCTCAAGGGAAAGACACCCCCCCTCCGCAAGATCCACACGAAGCCACCGTCATCTCCTCCCTCCTTTATTAGCGTGGGGGGGGACACACAAAGGCAGTGAGGGGGTCAGTGCGGCGATAGCGTGGTGGCATCTTGGTGGCATCTTGGTGACATCTTGGTGGCATCTTGGTGGCATCATGGTGGCAGCAGCAGCTCTACCAGAAGCGTCTCCCCGAGCAGGGGGGAGGCACAAACCGAGCCCCCCCCGCCAAGTCAAGGCACGAGGTGGGTAACAGTTGGGGGGTGGGGGCACAGCCAGACCCCCCCCAAATGTGTCTTTGGTCAGTGATGGGGGGGGGCATGGGAGCAGCTAGGGGGGGCCTCGACCCCCCCCTCAGGCACAGCGAGGATTGGGGGGGGGGGGGCGGCTTTAGGGGATGGTGCGGTCATCCTGCAGCTCATACCTGGGGGGGAGAGAGAGATTTGGGGGGAGGGGGTAAAGAATTTAGGGGAGAGGGAAGAGAGTTGAGGGGGGGAGAGGGAAGAGAGTTGAGGGAGGAGAAGAGAATTTGGGGGAGAAGAGAGTTGGGGGAGAAGAGAATTTGGGGGGAAGAGAGTTTGGGGGAGAAGAGAGTGTGGGGAGAAGAGAGTTTGGGGGGAAGAGAGTTTGGGGGGAAGAGAGTTTGGGGGAGACGAGGGTTGGGGGAGACGAGAGTTGGGGGGAACAGAGTTGGGGGGAACAGAGTTGGGGGGAGAAGAGAATTTGGGGGGAAGAGAGTTGTGAGGGAGAAGAGAGTTTGGGGGGAAGAGAGTTTGGGGGGAAGAGAGTTTGGGGGGAAAAGAGAGTTTGGGGGGAAGAGAGAGTTGGGGGAGAAGAGAGAGTTGGGGGAGAAGAGAGTTGGGGGGGAAGAGAGTTGGGGGGGAAGAGAGTTGGGGGGAAGAGAGAGTTGGGGGAGAAGAGAGTTGGGGGGGAAGAGAGAGTTGGGGGGGAAGAGAGTTGGGGGAGAAGAGAGTTGGGGGGGAAGAGAGAGTTGGGGGGGAAGAGAGTTGGGGGAGAAGAGAGTTGGGGGGGAAGAGAGTTGGGGGGAAGAGAGAGTTGGGGGAGAAGAGAGTTGGGGGGAAGAGAGAGTTGGGGGGAAGAGAGAGTTGGGGGGAAGAGAGAGTTGGGGGGAAGAGAGTTGGGGGAAAAGAGAGTTGGGGGGAGAGACGGGGGGGAAAAATGGTGGGGGAAATGGGGGGAAAAATGAGGGTTGGAAAGATGGGGGGGAGAGATGGGGGGGAGATGGAGGGACAAGGTTCCCCCTCAAAACCCCCATTCCTGGGACAGCCTTCCCCAAGACCCCCCCCATCAGAGAACTACCCCCACTCCCCAAGAACAGCCCCCCCCACCCCTAAGAGACACCCCCCCCTCCCAGGACAGGCTTCCCCAGCCCCCCTCCTCGACCCCCAGTCCCTAGATGACGCCCTCCCCCTTCCCCAGGATCACCCCCAACTCCGTGCTCCCCATCCCCACTCACCAGCGAGCCCCCCCCTCGGACAGATCCACCTGCGCCAGGTCTAGATGGAGCTGGGGGAAAGCGAAGGCTCAGAGGGGCCCTCCAGACCCGCCCTGAGCCCCCTCAGACCCTCCAACTTCCCCAGGACCCCCAAGACCCCCAACCCACCCCCCAGACTCCCCCTCCCTACCTTCCCCAGCAGCTCCTTCTCCCGGGACACGAAGGACACTGTGGATTTGACTTGAGCTTCCAGCTTGCGCTGCGAGGCCTCCTCAAGGGAAATGTCCCACTCGAACCTGAGGAGACTGGGCTGGACTGGGCTGGACTGGGATGGCTGGGACCCTACTGGGCTGCACTGGGCTATATGGGACCTAGTGGGATGCACTGGGCTATATGGGACCTACTGGGCTGTATGGGACCTACTGGGCTGCACTGGTCCCTCTTGGGCTGTGTGGGACCCTACTGGGCTATATGGGACCTACTGGGCTGTATGGGATCCTACTGGGCTGTATGGGACCCTATTGGGCTATATGGGACCCTACTGGTCTGGACTGGGCTGGGTGGGACCCTACTGGGCTGGACTGGGCTGGGTGGGACCCTACTGGGCTGGACTGGGCTGTGTGGGTCCCTACTGGTGTGGACTGGGCTGGGTGGGACCCTACTGGTGTGGACTGGGCTGGGTGGGACCCTACTGGTCTGGACTGGTCTGGGTGGGACCCTACTGGGCCGGACTGGGCTGGGTGGGACCCTACTGGTCTGGACTGGGCTGGGTGAGACCCTACTGGGCTGGACTGTGCTGGACTGGGCTGGGTGGGACCCTACTGGGCTGGACTGGGCTGGGTGGGACCCTACTGGTCTGGACTGGGCTGGGTGGAACCCTACTGGTGTGGACTGGGCTGTGTGGGACCCTACTGGTCTGTACTGGGCTGGGTGGGATCCTACTGGTCTGGACTGGTCTGGGTGGGACCCTACTGGTCTGGACTGGGCTGGGTGGGACCCTACTGGGCCGGACTGGGCTGGGTGGGCCCTACTGGTGTGGACTGGGCTGTATGGGACCCTACTGGTGTGGACTGGGCTTTGTGGGACCCTACTGGGCTGGACTGGGCTTTGTGGGACCCCACTGGGCTGGACTGGGCTGGGTGGGACCCTACTGGTGTGGACTGGGCTGGGTGGGACCCTACTGGTCTGTACTGGGCTGGGTGGGACCCTACTGGTCTGTACTGGGCTGTATGGGACCCTACTGGTCTGGACTGGGCTGGGTGGGACATTACTGGTCTGTACTGGGCTGTATGGGACCCTACTGGTCTGGACTGGGCTGTGTGCGATCCTACTGGGCTGGACTGGGCTGGGTGGGACCCTACTGGTCTGGACTGGGCTGGGTGGGACCCTACTGGTCTGGACTGGGCTGGGTGGAACCCTACTGGTCTGGACTGGGCTGGGTGGGACCCTACTGGTCTGGACTGGGCTGCGTGGGACCCTACTGGTCTGGACTGGGCTGGGTGGGATCCTACTGGTCTGGACTGGGCTGGGTGGGACCCTACTGGTCTGGACTGGGCTGGGTGGGACCCTACTGGGCTGGACTGGGCTGCGTGGGACCCTACTGGTCTGGACTGGGCTGGGTGGGATCCTACTGGTCTGGACTGGGCTGGGTGGGACCCTACTGGTCTGGACTGGGCTGGGTGGGACCCTACTGGTGTGGACTGGGCTGTGTGGGACCCTACTGGTGTGGACTGGGCTGTGTGGGACCCTACTGGTGTGGACTGGGCTGTGTGGGACCATACTGGTCTGCACTGGGCTGGGTGGGACCCTACTGGTCTGGACTGGGCTGGGTGGGACCCTACTGGTGTGGACTGGGCTGGGTGGGACACTACTGGTATGGACTGGGCTGGGTGGGACCCTACTGGTCTGGACTGGGCTGGGTGGGACCCTACTGGTCTGGACTGGGCTGTGTGGGACCCTACTGGTGTGGACTGGGCTGGGTGGGACACTACTGGTCTGCACTGGGCTGGGTGGGATCCTACTGGTCTGTACTGGGCTGTATGGGACCCTACTGGTCTGGACTGGGCTGTGTGGGATCCTACTGGGCTGGACTGGGCTGGGTGGGACCCTACTGGGCTGGACTGGGCTGGGTGGGACCCTACTGGTGTGGACTGGGCTGTGTGGGACCCTACTGGTGTGGACTGGGCTGGGTGGGACCCTACTGGGCTGGACTGGGCTGGGTGGGACACTACTGGTATGGACTGGGCTGGGTGGGACCCTACTGGTCTGGACTGGGCTGGGTGGGACACTACTGGTCTGTACTGGGCTGGGTGGGACCCTACTGGTCTGGACTGGGCTGTGTGGGACCCTACTGGGCTGGACTGGGCTTTGTGGGACCGTACTGGTGTGGACTGGGCTGGGTGGGACCATACTGGTCTGCACTGGGCTGGGTGGGATCCTACTGGTCTGGACTGGGCTGGGTGGGACCCTACTGGTCTGGACTGGGCTGGGTGGGACCCTACTGGTCTGGACTGGGCTGGGTGGGACCCTACTGGGCTGGACTGGGCTTTGTGGGACCCTACTGGTGTGGACTGGGCTGTGTGGGTCCCTGCTGGTCTGGACTGGGCTGGGTGGGACACTACTGGTGTGGACTGGGCTGTGTGGGACCCTACTGGTCTGTACTGGGCTGTGTGGGACCATACTGGTCTGGACTGGGCTGGGTGGGATCCTACTGGTCTGGACTGGGCTGTGTGGGACCCTACTGGTCTAGACTGGGCTGGGTGGGACCATACTGGTGTGGACTGGGCTGTGTGGGACCCTACTGGTGTGGACTGGGCTGTGTGGGACCATACTGGTCTGGACTGGGCTGGGTGGGACCCTACTGGTCTGTACTGGGCTGTGTGGGTCCCTACTGGTCTGGACTGGGCTGTGTGGGACCCTACTGGTGTGGACTGGGCTGGGTGGGACCCTACTGGTCTGGACTGGGCTGTGTGGGACCCTACTGGTCTGGACTGGGCTGGGTGGGACCCTACTGGTCTGGACTGGGCTGTGTGGGACCCTACTGGTGTGGACTGGGCTGGGTGGGACCCTACTGGTCTGTACTGGGCTGGGTGGGACCCTACTGGTGTGGACTGGGCTGGGTGGGACCCTACTGGCGCACCTCTCGTTGAAGTCGGGGTTGCGGGTTTTCCTCTGGACGCTCGTTTTCCTCTTGGAGCCGCGGCCGCGCTCGGGCAGCAGCATCAGCGTCACGTAGGGGTCTGGGGGCTCCCTCGACAGCGCCCGCAGCCGCCTGGGGGCCGGGGTTGGGGGGGAGAGGGGGCCCAGGATGAGCCTTCCCCAATCCCGAACCCCAAACCCCAAATCTTGAGCCCTAAACCTCCAAACCCAAGCCCTGAACTCCAAACCCCAAATCCTGAAACCCAAACCTGAAAACCTGAACCCCGAATCCCAAACCCCAAACCCTGAATCTTATGCCCTGAACTCCAAACCCAAGCCCTGAACCCCAAACCCTGAACCCCAAACCCGAAACCCTGAACCCCGAATCCCGAACCCCAAACTCTGAATCTTGAGCCCTGAACTCCAAACCCAAGCCCTGAACCCCAAACCTTAAATCCTGAAACCCAAAACCCTGAACCCCGAATCCCTGAATCCCAAACCCTGAATCTTGAGCCCTGAACTCCAAACCCAAGCCCTGAACCCCAAACCCTGAATCCTGAAACCCGAAACCCTGAACCCCGAATCCCTGAATCCCAAACCCTGAATCTTGAGCTCTGAACTCCAAACCCAAGCCCTGAACCTCAAGCCCTGAACCCCAAACCCTGAATCCTGAAACCCAAACCCGAAACCCTGAACCCCAAACCCCAAACCCTGAATCTTGAGCCCTGAACTCCAAACCCCAAACCCTGAAACCCAAACCCAAAACCCTGAACCCCTAATCCCTGAACCCCAAATCCCAAACCCTGAATCTTGACCCCTGAACTCCAAACCCCAAACCCTGAAACCCAAACCCGAAACCCTGAACCCCGAATCCCTGAACCCTGAACTCCAAACCCAAGCCCTGAACCCCAAACCCCGAATCCTGAAACCCAAACCCGAAACCCTGAACCCCGAATCTCTGAACCCCGAATCTCTGAACCCCGAATCCCGAACCCCAAACCCTGAATCTTGAGCCCTGAACTCCAAACCCAAGCCCTGAACCCCAAACTCCGAATCCTGAAACCCAAACCCGAAACCCTGAACCTCAAATCCCTGAACCCCGAATCCCGAATCCCAAACCCTGAATCTTGAGCCCTGAACTCCAAACCTAAGCCCTGAACCCCAAACCCCGAACCCCAAACCCGAAACCCTGAAACCCTGAAACCCGAAACTCTGAACTCCGAATCCCTGAACCCCAAATCCCTGAACCCCAAACCCTGAACCCTGAATCTTGAGCCCTGAACTCCAAACCCAAGCCCTGAACCCCAAACCCTGAACCCTGAAACCCAAACCCGAAACCCTGAACCCTGAATCTTGAGCCCTGAACTCCAAACCCAAGCCCTGAACCCCAAACCCCGAATCCTGAAACCCAAACCCAAAACCCTGAACCCCGAATCCCTGAATCCCCTACCCTGAACCCTAAACCCCAAACCCAAAACACTGAACCCCAAACCCTGAATCCTGAACCCCAAACCCACCGGCAGGTGTGGACAATGGCCACCAACTTGCGCTCGTCGCGGTGATACCAGAGCGAGAGCTGCACCCGCGGAGACTCCGGCTCGGGTTGGCTGGGGGGCACCAGGGGGCTCAGCACCCCAAGATGAGGGGCTCAGCACCCCCAGACCCCCAACATGGGGGGGGATTCATCAACTCTAGGACCCCAAAATGCGCTAAGCACCCCCAGACCTCCACTATGGGGGGGCTCAGCACCCCCAGATCATTCAATATGGGGCTCAGCAACCTGGTAGGAGAGGCTCAGCACCCCCAACGTGGGGCTCAGCACCCTGGTATGGGGAGCTCAGCACTCTCAGACCCCCTGCATGGAGAGGGTCAGGACCCCTGGGACCCTAGCATGGTCTCAGCATCCCCAGATCCCTCAATATGGGGTTCAGGACCCCCAGATCCCCTGCATAGAGGGGTTCAGGACCCCTAGATCCCCTGCATGGGGCACAGCACCCCCAGATCATTCAATATGGGGCCCAGCTCCCTGGTAAGGGGGGGCTCAGCTCCCTGGTAAGGGGAGTTCAGGACCCCTGGGACCCCAACATGGGGCTCCGCACCCCCAGATCACTCAATATGGGGCTCAGCACCCTGGCATGGGGGGCTAAGCACCCCCAGACTCCCACTATTGGGGGGTTCAGCACCTCCAGAATCCCTCCCCAGTGAGGGGGGGCTCTCGTGGTGGGGGCTCCTGCTCAGACTTTTGTCCCTGCCGGTGGCGGGGCTGGGACGCTCTGGGGGTGCTGAGCCCCCCCCAACTCCTACCTGTCAGCTGGGGGCAGGCGCTGCCGCAGCCCCCCCGTCCCGCTCTCCTCCTCTCCGGGCTCCAGTTGGGGGGCTGCGTCCCCCCCCGCGGGGACCCTGCTGGCCCCCTCCTCCACCTGCTGCGACACCAGGACCTGGGGGGCGAGTAGAGGGTGAGGGGGGGTCCCGGGCACCCCCCAGCACCCCCTCCCTGCGCCTCCAGCCCCACACTCACCCCTAGCTGGGCTCGCAGCAGGATTTGGCCCCCCCCGGCCAGCGGGAGCCACTCATCCAGCACCAGCCCTTCGGCTGCCAGCAGCTGCGGCAGCGGCAGCGCCAGGGACCCCAGCAGAGAGCCCCCCTCGTCCTTCACCTGCGGGAACAGGGGCAGGATGGGACCCCCAGCAAGGGGATGGGACCCCAACCATGGGGATGAGACCCCCATCATTGGGATAGGACCCCCCCCTCAGTGTGGGGACTGGACCACCAACCACGGCACAGGACCCCTAGTGCAGGGATGAGACCCACAGGGTGGGGATGAGACCCCCCCAACACCAGGGATGGGACCCTCAACATTGTGATAGGACCCCCAGCAAGAGTACAGGACCCCCCAACGTGAGGATGGGACCCCTACCATGGTGACAGGACCCCTCCAGCATGGGGATGGGACCCCCAGCAAGATGATGGGACCCCGAGCAAGAGGATGAGACCCCTGAGCAGGAGGATGGGACCCCCAACATGGTGATAGGACACCCAGCAAGGGGACCGGACCCCCAACAAGGGGATAGGACCCCCAAAAAGGGGATAGGACCCCCATCCAGCATAGGAATGGGACCCCCAACCACAGCACAGGAACCCCAGCACGGAGATGGGACCCCTACCATGGGGATGAGACTCCCCCCAAGACCAGGGATGGGACCCTCAACGTGGTGACAGGACCCCCAGCATGGGGACAGGATCCCCCACGACGGGGATGGGACCCCCACCCTGGGGATGGGACCCCCACCTGCAGTTCCAGCGACTCCACGTGGGGCCGCTTGATGAGGAAGGAGAAGCCTTCATCCCACATGGGCTCGGTGGTCGGGGTGCAGGTCTGGGGGCACGAGAGCCGGTGAGACCCCACCCCAGCTTTGTACCCCTCGAACCAGCCCCCCGCCTGGGCCCTTCCACCTCTCACCTTGGTCTTGACGGAGACGTCGCGCACGGCCAGGGTGGCGAAGGCAGCGGGAGGCTTGGAGGCCTTTCGGAGCTGGGGGACACGGGGGACAGAGGGCATGGAGGGGACAACAGGGATCGGCGGGGACGGAGGGGTGATGGGGATGATGGATGGATGGGGATGATCCAGACAATGGGGATGGATGTATGGATAGATGGGTGGAAGGATGGATGGGGATGATCTGGACAGACAGACGGATGGATGGATGGATGAGGACAACGGGGACGGAAGGATGGATGGATGGATGGATGGATGGATGGATGGATGGATGGATGGATGGATGGATGGATGGATGGATGGATGGATGGATGGATGGAGACAATCCAGATGGATGGATGGGAGGGAATGGATGGATGGGTGGATGAGGACAATAGGGATGGATGGATGGATGGATGGATGGATGGATGGATGGATGGATGGATGGATGGATGGATGGATGGATGGATGGATGGATGGATGGATGGAGACTATCCAGATGATGGGGATGGATGGATAGATGGGTGGAAGGATGGATGGGGATGATCTGGACAGACAGATGGATGGATGGATGGATGGATGAGGACAATGGGGACAGAAGGATGGATGGATGGATGGATGGATGGATGGATGGATGGATGGATGGATGGATGGATGGATGGATGGAGACGATCCAGATGGATGGATGGATGGGAATGGATGGATGGGTGGATGGATGGAGACAATCCAGATGGATGGATGGATAGGAATGGATGGATGGATGGATGGATGGAGACGATCCAGATGGATGGATGGGAGGGAATGGATGGATGGGTGGATGAGGACAATAGGGAGGGTAGGATGGATGGATGGATGGATGGATGGATGGACGGACAGACGGCAGTCACTCACTGGGAGGTCGGCAGCTCGGTCCACAAAGACGGAGAGGAGCGCAGCCGAGAGCTCCTCGCTGCGGGCCGGCTGCAGGAGGCTGTTGGTGTGCAGGACCTGGAGGCAGGGAAGAGGGTGTCCCACCACGGTGTGGGGGACATGGGGACAGGGACAGAGACAGGGATGCGGACACAGGGATGAGAATAGGGGTATGAGGTGGGGGATAGAGGATAGGAACAGGGACGGGGGTACATCGGGACAAGGACAGGGATGCCCGGGGACAGGGACAGGGGATGGGGACAAGGATGTGGATGGGATGGGGACAGTGAAGGAGATGGGAACACAGAAGGGGATAGGGACAAGGACAGGAAAGGAGACAAGGATGGGGACAAGGTTGGGAAAGGGGACAAGGAAGGGATGGGGAAGGGAAAAAGGACAGGGAAGAGGAAGGGAACAAGGACAGGGTAGGGAACAAGGACTTGGACAAGGTTGGGAAAGGGGACAAGGACAGGACAGGGAAGGGGACAACGACAGGACATGGAAGGGGACAAAGATGGAATGGGGAAGGGGCCAAGGCTGGGGCTGTGGGGCCGTGGGGTCGGTACCTGCTCCAGGAGGGCGGCGCTGGCACTGGGCACCAGGCTCTCCAGCCGCACGTGCAGCCGCCCCGACTTCACCTCCTCCAGGGGCAGCCACTGGGGGTCCAGGGGGGGCAGGTGAGACCCCTGGCGAACCCCCAATTCCCACAAAGGCCCCCCAACCCCAGCCCCTCTCCCACCTCATCCACGATGCGGCTGCTCAGTACCCGCCTCAGCGGCACCTTGCACCTGCGGGGGGGACATACACAGGTGAAGAGACCTTGGAGGGGTCACCCCACAACCCCCCAAAACCCCCCAGCACCCACCGGCCAAGAAAATCATCCTTGTCCACGTCCTTGTCAAAGAGGTCAAACTCCACATCTTGCCCTGGTACATCATCCACGATTGCCTGGGCAGGGAGCGGTGTCACCAGCAGGGTCCTCCCTGCCTCAGTTTCCCCTCCCTGCCTCAGTTTCCCCTCTCTGCCTCAGTTTCCCTTCCCTGCCTCAGTTTCCCTTCCCTGCCTCAGTTTCCCCTCCCTGCCTCAGTTTCCCCTCCCTGCCTCAGTTTCCCTTCCCTGCCCTAGTTTCCCCTCCCTGCCTCAGTTTCCCTTCCCTGCCTCAGTTTCCCTTCCCTGCCTCAGTTTCCCTTCCCTGCCTCAGTTTCCCCTCCCTGCCTCAGTTTCCCCTCCCTGCCCCAGTTTCCCCTCCCTGCCTCAGTTTCCTCACAGGGACCCTGGTACCTCGTAGACCTCATTCCAGCAGGGGTTCAGGTTCTCCTTGACCACGCGGCTGCGGAAGAGGCGCCCCCCGACCCTCACTTTGGTGTAGGGGTCTGAGCGTCCCCGCACGACCCCCTTGAAGAAGTTGTCCTTGGCGATCAGGTCCTCGGCCTCCAAGAGGTGGATCCGCAGCACTCGCTGGGGACACAGGGGACACACACATGGGGGAGGCTGCTGGGCACCCCAGGCTCCCCTAGTCCCACCTAGAAACCCCTTATCCTGTCCCCTAGGAGCCCCCCAAACCTGCCCTTCCAACACCCCCAGTCCTTGAACCCCATCTTGCCCCAAGGAATCCCCAAATCTGCCCTCCAGGAACCCCCAAACCTGCCTCAAGGAAGCCCCCATTCCCTCCTGCAGGCCCTCCCCCAGACCCTGAACCCCATTCTTCCCCAAGGAACCCCAAACCTGCCCCCCAGGAACCCCAAATCTGCCTCCAGGAACCCCCCATCCCCTCCCCTAGGGCCCCCAAGCTCCAGAGCCCCATCCTGCCCCCCAGGAACCTCCATCCCGCTCCCCAGGCCCCCCAAATCCTGCCCCCCAGGTCCCTCCCTAGCCCCTCAGCCCCACCCTGACCCCCAGGACCCCCAAATCCTGCACCCTCAGGTCCTTCTCCATCCCCTCAGCCCCATCCTGCCCCCCAAGACCCCCCCAAATCCCACACCCCAGGTCCCTCCCCACTCCTTCAGCCCCATCCTGCCCCCAGGACCCCCCAATTCCGCCCCCCCCATCAAACCTCAGTGCCAAACTGGGGGTCCGGGTTGGCCTGGCAGGGTCGTTGGGGGGCATCATCCTTAGAGGGGGGGTCCAGCTGCCCAGGGGGGGCTGGGGGGGGGACCCCCTCCTCAGGGGAATCGAGGAAGAGCACCTGCAAGGCCAGGGGGTCAGCATGGTGGGGGGTGGGGGGGGGGGAGACCAAGGCACCTCAGGACCACCACCCCCCCAAAATCCTGACCTCCCCCAGGACTCCCCTCTATCCTGACCCCCCTCCCTCACCCGCAGAACCAGCTTGAGGTGCAGGCGGGTGCCGGGCCCCGAGTTCTGAAGCGGGAAGGCCTGAGCCAGCGTCAGCTCGGGGGCGTCGAGGAGGAGGCCGAGGGGCAGCGAGAGGGACCCCAGGCTGGCCTGGCGGGGGTCGTCCTTCACCTGGGGGGGCACAGGGGTCAGGGGGGGTGTGGGGGGTAGGGGGGGAAATAAGGGGATGGGGGGGCTAGGGAGAAATGGGGGGGGACAGGGAGATATGGGGGGGAATGGGGAGATATGGGGGGGAAAGGGAATTGGGGGGGGAATAGGGAGATATGGGGGGGAATGGGGGTGACAGGGGAGAAATGGGGTGGAATGGGGGGGAAAGAGGGAGAAATGGGGGGGAATGGGGGAAAAGGGAATTGGAGGGGAATAGGGGGATATGAGGGGGGAATGGGGGGGGAAAGGGAATCGAGGGGAATAGGGAGATATGGGGGGGAATGGGGGTGACAGGGGAGAAATGGGGTGGAATGGGGGGGAAAGGGGGAGAAATGGGGGGGAAAGGGGGAGAAATGGGGGGGAATGGGGGAAAAGGGAATCGGGGGAAATGGGGGAAAAGGGAATTGGAGGGGAATAGGGGGATATGAGGGGGGAATGGGGGGGGAAAGGGAATCGAGGGGAATAGGGAGATATGGGGGGGAATGGGGGTGACAGGGGAGAAATGGGGTGGAATGGGGGGGAAATGGGGGGGAATGGGGGAAAAGGGAATCGGGGGAAATGGGGGAAAAGGGAATTGGAGAGGAATGGGGGGGGAATGGGGGGAATGGGGGAGGAAGGGGAGAAATGAGGGGGAAAAGGGAATCGGTGGGAATAGGGAGATATGAGGGGAATGGGGGAGACAGGGGAGAAATGGGGGGGAATGAGGGGGAAATGGGGGAAAAGGGAATCGGGGGAAATGGGGGAAAAGGGAATTGGAGGGGAATAGGGGGATATGAGGGGGAATGGGGGGGAAAGGGAATCGAGGGGAATGGGGGTGACAGGGGAGAAATGGGGTGGAATGGGGGGGAATGGGGGAAAAGGGAATTGGGGGGAAATTGGGGAAAAGGGAATTGGAGAGGAATAGGGGGATATGGGGGGAATGGGGGAGGAAGGGGAGAAATGAGGGGGAATGGGGGGGAAAGGGACTCGGGGGGAATAGGGAGCTATGAGGGGAATGGGGGTGACAGGGGAGAAATGGGGTGGAATGGGGGGGGAAATGGGGGAAAAGGGAATTGGGGGAATAGGGGGATATAGGGCGGAATAAGGGGATATGGGGGGGAATGGAAATCGAGGAAGGAATAGGGGGGACAGGAGATATATGGGGGGAAATGGGGGGTCAGAGGAGAAATGGGGGGGAAATGGGGGGAATGGGGGGGTAGGGAGGAAATGGGGGAAAGAGAATCGGGAGGGGGAAAGGGGAATTGGGGGGAATAGGGGGGGACAGGGGAGAAATGGGGGGAGAATAGGGGGGAACAGGGGAGAAATGGGGGGAAATGGGGAGAAACGGGGAGGTAATGAGGGGTAGAGAGGAAATGGAAAAGGGAATTGGAGGGGGAATAGGGACTGAGAGGGACAGGGGAGAAATGGGGGGTAGGAAGGAAATGGGGAGCAGGGGAAATAGGGGATGGAAATAGGGGAGAAAACAAGGGGGAGAGAAGTCGAGGAGGAAAGAAATGGAGGGGGAAAAGAAGAGATGGTGGGGAAGTGGGGCTTGGGGGGGCAGGGGGGGCAGGTGTCTCGCCTGGATGTCCACGTCCTGGCTGATGGGGTCGTGCAAGAAGAACCGGAAAGCGTCTTCCCAGATGGGAGCAGCCGTGTTGTAAACAACCTGGGGGGAGCGGGGTCAGAGCCCCCTGCCCAGAAGGGACCCCCCAGCCCCACCATGCCCCCCCCCAGCCCCCCTGTGACCCCCAACTCACCTTGCTCTCCCGCGTCACGTCCTGCACCGAGATCTGCACCATGGGGTTGGGCTCCTTGCCTGGTTTCTTCATCTATGAAGAAAAAAGAAGGGGGGGCAAGTGGGGGTCACCCCACATTTCTGACCCGACAAACCTACTCCCTGACACCCCCCCCCCCCCGCATCTCACCGGCAGCTCCTCGGCGCGGTCCAGGTACACGACCAGGATGGCAGCGGAGGGAGGGTCAGGTTTGGCCACGATGGTTCGGTTCCTCTCCAGAACCTGGGGGACATGAAGTTTGTGGGGGGCGGGGTGGGGGGGGGCTCAACCTGGGCAGGGCCCCCCTCAATTTCCAGGATCACTCCCCAGCTGAGACCCAGCAAACTCATCTCACCTGGTCCAGCTTGGAGGCGTCGGACAGGAGCGAAAGCCACTCCAGACGCAGGTGGAGGCGCCCCCGGCCCCCCTCCTGCAGTGGGAACCACTGGGGGACGCATACAAAAGGGTCAGCGTGGCCCCCCCGGCTCTCCAACACCCCCCCAACTCAGCACCCCCCACTCCCAGCACCCACCTCCTCCAGCACCCGCGCCTTCAGCACCTCCCCGAGATCCAGCTTCATCCTGGATGCGGGGCGGGGGCAAAAAATGCTGTGAGGCAGGGGTGGGGGGCAGCAGCCCCCCCAAACTGCCAGCGTGGGGCTCCAGGCCCCCCCAGACCTGCCCAGGAGATCGTCCTTGTCGGGATCCTTGTCCAGCAGCTCAACCTCCATCTCCTGCCCCGGCACCTCGTGCACGATGAACTGGGAGGGCACGGTCAGTGTGGGGAACACAGGGGTCCCCATGTGCCCCCTGGCTGGGTTGGGGTCCCTCTGCCCCACAGCCAGGCTGGGGACATCAGGGGGGTCCCCGTGTCCCTCCTGGATGGGCTGGGGTCCCCCTGCCCCATGGCCAGTCTTGAGGACATCAAGGGGGTTCCCAACATCCCTCCTGGATGGGCTGGGGGCCCCTGTTCCACCTGGTTGGGTTGGGGTCCCCCTGCCCCACAGACAGGCTGAGGACATCATGGGGTCCCCATGTCCCTCCTGGATGGGTTGGGGTCCCCTTGTTCCACCTGGCTGGGTTGGGGTCCCCCTGCCCCACAACCTGGCTGGGGACACCATAGGGGTCCCCATGTCCCTCCTGGTGGGCTTGGGTTCCCTATGTCCCTCCTGGATGGGTTGGGGTCCCTCTGCCCCACGGCCAGACTGGGGACATCAGGGGGATCCCCATGTCCCTCCTGGCTGGGTTGGGGTCCCCCTGTTCCACCTGGTTGGGTTGGGGTTCCCCTGCCTCACAACCTGGCTGGGGACACCATAGGGGTCCCCATGTCCCTCCTGGTTGGGGTCCCTGCAGCCACAGTGGGTCTGTGGTTTGGGGGTCCCCGGCTTTTGTGGGGGGTGGATCTTACCTCGTAGATCTCATCCCAGGTGGGGTCGAGGCAGTTGTCGATGACACGGCTGGTGGCCACCTGGGTGCCGACGCGCAGCACGGCGTAGGGGTCCGACTTGCCCCCCACCAGCCCCCCCATGAAGCGATCCTTGCAGCGCAGATCCCGGGCGGCTCGCAGGTGCACGCGCAACACGCCCTGTTGGGGGGGGTCAGTGTGCCAGGGACCCCCCCCAAAACAGGGACCCCCAACAGCGACACTCTCCTCAAACAGGGACCCCCCTCCAACAGGGATGCCCCCAACAGGGACACCCCCAACAGGGACCCTCTCCCCAAACAGGGACCCCCAACAGGGACCCCCCTCCAACAGGGACACCCCCAACAGGGACACCCCCCAAAAAAGGGTTCCCTAGGATCCCCCCCACAAATAGACCCCCAGGAACGCCCCCAAACAGGGACCCCCAACAGGGACCCTCTCCCCAAACAGGGACCCCCAACAGGGACCCCCAGGACTCCCCTCCAACAGGGATGCCCCCAACAGGGACACCCCCAACAGGGACCCTCTCCCCAAACAGGGACCCCCAACAGGGACCCCCCTCCAACAGGGACACCCCCCAAAAAAGGGTTCCCTAGGATCCCCCCCACAAATAGACCCCCAGGAACGCCCCCAAACAGGGACCCCCAACAGGGACCCTCTCCCCAAACAGGGACCCCCAACAGGGACCCCCAGGACCCCCCTCCAACAGGGATGCCCCCAACAGGGACACCCCCCAAAAAGGGTTCCCTAGGATCCCCCCCACAAATAGACCCCCAGGAACGCCCCCAAACAGAGACCCCCAACAGGGACCCCCTCCCCAAACAGGGACCCCCAACAGGGACCCCCAGGACCCCCCTCCAACAGGGACGCCCCCAACAGGGACACCCCCCAAAAAAGGGTTCCCTAGGATCCCCCCCACAAATAGACCCCCAGGAACGCCCCCAAACAGGGACCCCCAACAGGGACCCTCTCCCCAAACAGGGACCCCCAACAGGGACCCCCAGGACCCCCCTCCAACAGGGATGTCCCCAACAGGGACACCCCCCAAAAAAGGGTTCCCTAGGATCCCCCCCACAAATAGACCCCCAGGAACGCCCCCAAACAGGGACCCCCAACAGGGACCCCCAGGACCCCCCTCGAACAGGGATGCCCCCAACAGGGACACCCCCCAAAAAAGGGTTCCCTAGGATCCCCCCCACAAATAGACTCCCAGGAACGCCCCCAAACAGGGACCCCCAACAGGGACCCCCAACAGGGACCCTCTCCCCAAACAGGGACTCCCAGGACCCCCCTCCAACAGGGATGCCCCCAACAGGGACACCCCCCAAAAAGGGTTCCCTAGGATCCCCCCAAAAAATAGACCCCCAGGAACGCCCCCAAACAGAGACTCCCAACAGGGACCCCCTCCCCAAACAGGGACCCCCAACAGGGACCCCCCTCCAACAGGGACGCCCCCAACAGGGACACCCCCCAAAAAGGGTTCCCTAGGATCCCCCCCACAAATAGACCCCCAGGAACGCCCCCAAACAGAGACCCCCAACAGGAACCCCCTCCCCAAACAGGGACCCCCAGGACCCCCCTCCAACAGGGACGCCCCCAACAGGGACACCCCCCAAAAAAGGGTTCCCTAGGATCCCCCCCACAAATAGACCCCCAGGAACGCCCCCAAACAGGGACACCAAACAGGGACCTCCAACAGGGACCATCTCCCCAAACAGGGACCCCCAGGACCCCCCTCCAACAGGGATGCCCCCAACAGGGACAACCCCCAAAAAGGGTTCCCTAGGATCCCCCCAACAAATAGACCCCCAGGAACGCCCCCAAACAGAGACCCCCAACAGGGACCCCCTCCCCAAACAGGGACCCCCAACAGGGACCCCCCTCCACAGGGAATGCCCCCAACAGGGACACGCCCCAAAAAGGGTTCCCTAGGATCCCCCCCACAAATAGACCCCCAGGAACGCCCCCAAACAGAGATCCCCAAAAGGGGCCCCCTCCCCAAACAGGGACCCCCAACAGGGACCCTCTCCCCAAACAGGGACCCCCAACAGGGACCTCCAGGACCCCCCTCCAACAGGGACGCCCCCAACAGGGACACCCCCAAAAAGGGTTCCCTAGGATCCCCCCAACAAATAGACCCCCAGGAACGCCCCCAAACAGAGACCCTCAACAGGAACCCCCTCCCCAAACAGGGACCCCCAGGACCCCCCTCCAACAGGGACGCCCCCAACAGGGACATCCCCCAAAAAAGGGTTCCCTAGGATCCCCCCCACAAATAGACCCCCAGGAACGCCCCCAAACAGGGACCCCCAACAGGGACCCTCTCCCCAAACAGGGACCCCCAACAGGGACTCCCAACAGGGACCCCCCTCCAACAGGGACGCCCCCAACAGGGACACCCCCCAGAAAGAGTTCCTTAGGATCCCCCCCACAAATAGACCCCCAGGAACGCCCCCAAACAGGGATCCCCAACAGGGACCCTCTCCCCAAACAGGGACCCCCAACAGGGACCTCCAGGACCTCCCTCCAACAGGGATGCCCCCAACAGGGACACCCCCTAAAAAGGGTTCCCTAGGATCCCCCCCACAAATAGACCCCCAGGAACGCCCCCAAACAGGGACCCCCAACAGGGACCCCCTCCCCAAACAGGGACCCCCAGCAGGGACCCCCAGGACCCCCCTCCAACAGGGACGCCCCCAACAGGGACATCCCCCAAAAAAAGGGTTCCCTAGGATCCCCCCCACAAATAGACCTCCAGGAACGCCCCCAAACAGGGACGCCCAACAAGGACCCCCTCCCCAAACAGGGACCCCCAACAGGGACCCCCAACAGGGACCCCCAGGACCCCCCTCCAACAGGGACGCCCCCAACAGGGACACCCCCCAAAAAAGGGTTCCCTAGGATCCCCCCCACAAATAGACCCCCAGGAACGCCCCCAAACAGGGACCCCAAACAGGGACCCCCAGGACCCCCCTCGAACAGGGATGCCCCCAACAGGGACACCCCCAACAGGGACCCTCTCCCCAAACAGGGACCCCCAACAGGGACCCCCCTCCAACAGGGACGCCCCCAACAGGGACACCCCCCAAAAAGGGTTCCCTAGGATCCCCCCAACAAATAGACCCCCAGGAATGCCCCCAAACAGAGACCCCCAACAGGGACCCCCTCCCCAAACAGGGACCCCCAACAGGGACCCCTAGGACCCCCCTCCAACAGGGACGCCCCCAACAGGGACAGCCCCCAAAAAAGGGTTCCCTAGGATCCCCCCCACAAATAGACCCCCAGGAACGCCCCCAAACAGGGACCCCCAACAGGGTCCCCCTCCCCAAACAGGGACCCCCAACAGGGACCCCCAGGACCCCCCTCCAACAGGGACGCCCCCAACAGGGACAGCCCCCAAAAAGGGTTCCCTAGGATCCCCCCCACAAATAGACCCCCAGGAACACCCCCAAACAGGGACCCCCAACAGGGACCCCCAGGACTCCCCCCCCAAACAGGGACCCCCCCACAAAGAGACCCCAGGACCCTCTCCCAGATACACACTCCAGGGCCCCCAGGATATTTCCCTCACCCAGGACCCCTAAGATCCCTGGGACACCCCCCCAGGGCCCCTGGGACCACCCCCCTCCCCATCCCAGGATCCTCAAGGGAAGCCTCACACCCTGGGACCACCCCCCAACCCAGGTACCCCAAACACACTGTGGGACCCCACCGGGACACCCCTGGGACCCCCCCATCCCTCCCCAGGACCCCCAAGGGAACCCCCTCCACCCTTGGATGTCCCCCCCCATCCCAGCATCCCAGGATCCACAAACACACTCTGGGACCCCCTCCCCACCAGGAACCCCCACTCCACCCTAGGACCCCCAAGGGAAGCCCCACACCCTGGGACCTCCCCATTCCAGGACCCCCAAACACACTCTGGAACCCCCTAGAACCACCCCCCACACACACATCCTAGCACCCCCTAGGACACTTAGGGGGGTCTTGGGATGGAGGGGGTGTCCCAAAGGGAAGCCCCACACCCTGGGACCTCCCCATTCCAGGACCCCCAAACACACTCTGGAACCCCCTAGAACCACCCCCCCACACATCCTAGCACCCCCTAGGACACTTAGGGGGGTCTTGGGATGGAGGGGGTGTCCCAAAGGGAAGCCCCACAACCTGGGACACCCTGGGACCCTCATCTACCCCAGGACCCCCCAAGGGAAGCTTCACACTCTAGAAACCCCCGGCATCCCAGGACCCCCAAACACACTGTGGGACACAGACACCCCCCCGCTCCCCAACTCTGCCCCCCACCCCAGGCCCCCCCCATCCCTCACCCTGGGAAGGGGGCAGCGGAGCTGGGCAGCCTCGGGGAGGTCGGGTACCAGGGGCACCAGGAGGCGGTTGGGGAGGACGAGGTAGGAGGAGATGGTGTCCATGATCATCGTGTCCGACATGGAGCTGGAAAAAAGGGAGGGGTCATGGGGGTTGGGGGGGGTGGGGGTATGGACACGTGGTGGGGGGCACCGGGAAGACCCTGCAGCAGGGGCTGGGGCTCACCTGAGCCCTGGATGTCCAGCAGGTTGGTCATCCCGGTCCAGTTGATGTCCAGAGTCTGGGGAGGCAGGAGGAAAAAGGGGGGGAAAGGGGGAAAAGGAGGGGGAAAAGGGGGAAAAGGAGGGGGGGAAAGGGGAAAAGGAGGGGGGAAAAGCGGGAAAAGGAGGGGGGGAAAGCGGGAAAAGGAGGGGGGGAAAGCGGGAAAAGGAGGGGGGGAAAGCGGGAAAAGGAGGGGGGGAAAGGGGGAAAAGGAGGGGGGAAAGGGAAAAGGAGGGGGAAAAAGGAGGGGGAAAAGGGAAAAGGAGGGGGAAAAGGAGGGGGAAAAGGGAAAAGGAGGGGGAAAAGGGAAAAGGAGGGGGGAAAAGGGAAAAGGAGGGGGGAAAGGGAAAAGGAGGGGGAAAAGGGAAAAGGAGGGGGAAAAGGGAAAAGGAGGGGGTGAAAGGGAAAAGGAGGGGGAAAAGGAGGGGGGAGAAGGGAAAAGGAGGGGGAAAAGGAGGGGGGAAAGGGAAAAGGAGGGGGAAAAGGAGGGGGAAAGGGAAAAGGAGGGGGGGAAAAGGGAAAAGGAGGGGGGAAAAGGGAAAAGGAGGGGGGAAAAG
>JAUNZM010000634.1:0-22758 GCA_033459285.1 Clamator glandarius | reverse complement strand
GGCTCCTTTTGGGGTTGAGGGGGGGGGGTCTCTAATAAATTTGCTTTGGACTCAAAGTCCCTAAAATATTCTTTTGGGGGTTGGGGGGTCCCTAAGCTGGAGGGGGTCACCTATAGAGTCTCCTTTGGATTGGGGGGGCCCCAATGGATTTATTCTGGGGTGGGGTGGGTCACCTATAGAGCCTCCTTTGGGTTGGAGGATCCCTAATGGATTCTTTTTGGGGTGTGGGGGTCACCTACAGAGCCTCCTTTGGGGTTGGGGGGATCCCTAATAGATTCTTTTTTGGGGTGGGGGGGTCACCTATAGAGCCTCCTTTGGTTGAAGAACCCCTAATGGATTTTTTTTTGGGGTGTAGAGGTCACCTACAGAGCCTCCTTTGGGATGGGGGGATCCCTAACGGATTCTTTTTTGGGGTGTAGGGGTCACCTATAGAGCCTCCTTTGGGATGGGGGATCCCTAATGGATTCTTTTTTGGGGTGTAGGGATCACCTATAGAGCCTCCTTTGGGATGGGGGGATCCCTAATGGATTCTTTTTTGGGGTGTAGGGGTCACCTACAGAGCCTCCTTTGGGATGGGGGGATCCCTAATGGATTCTTTTTTGGGGTGTAGGGATCACCTATAGAGCCTCCTTTGGGATGAGGGGATCCTAATGGATTCTTTTTTGGGTGTAGGGATCACCTACAAAGCCTCCTTTGGGATGGGGGTATCCCTAATGGATTCTTTTTTGGGGTGTAGGAGTCACCTATAGAACCTCCTTTTGATTGAGAGTGGCCCTAATAGATTCTTTTTCGGGGTGGGGGGTCACCTATAGAGCTTCCTTTGGATTGGGGGGGGCCCTAATGAATTCTTCTTTTGGGGTGTGGGGTCACCTATAGAACCTCCTTTGGATTGGGGGGGGCCTAATAGATTCTTTTGGGGGGGTCACCTATAGAGCTTCCTTTGGATTGGGGGGGGCCTAATAGATTCTTTTGGGGGGGTCACCTATAGAGCTTCCTTTGGATTGGGGGGGGCCTAATAGATTCTTTTTTGGGGTGTGGGGTCACCTATAGAGCTTCCTTTGGATTGGGGGGGGGCTAATGGATTCTTTTTTGGGGTGTGGGGTCACCTATAGCGCTTCCTTTGGATTGGGGGGGGCTAATAGATTCTTTTTTGGGGTGTGGGGTCACCTATAGAGTTTCCTTTGGATTGGGGGGGGGCTAATAGATTCTTTTTTGGGGTGTGGATCATCTGCAGAGTCTCCTTTTGATTGGGGGAATTGGGGGGGCTAATAAATTCTTTTTTTGGGGGGGGGGTGTCACCTACAGAGCCTCCTTTGGGGTTGGGGGGATCCCTAATAGATTCTTTTTTGGGGTGGGAGTCGCTGTGCTGGGGGGGGGTCACCTATAGGGGCTCCTTTTGGGTTGGGGGGGTCACTGATAAGGCATCCTTGGGGTGTGTGGGGGGGTATCCTAATAGATTCTTTTTTTGGGGGGGGGAATCACTGATAAGGGATTTTTCAGATTGGGGGGGGGGTCACCTATGGGGGCTCCTTTTGGGTTGGGGGGGGTCACTGATAAGGCATCTTTGGGGTGTGGGGGGGTGTCCTAATAGATTCTTTTTGGGGGGGGGTCACTGATAAGGGATTTTTCAGATTGGGGGGGGGGGGTCACCTATAGGGGCTCCTTTTGGGTTGCGGGGGGTCACTGATAAGGCATCTTTGGGGTGTGGGGGGGTATCCTAATAGATTCTTTTTTGGGGGGGGGGGGGGGATCACTGATAAGGGATTTTTCAGATTGGGGGGGGGTCACCTATAGGGGCTCCTTTTGGGTTGCGGGGGGTCACTGATAAGGCATCTTTGGGGTGTGGGGGGGTGTCCTAATAGATTCTTTTTTTGGGGGGGGGGATCACTGATAAGGGATTTTTCGGATTGGGGGGGGTCACCTATGGGGGCTCCTTTTGGGTTGGGGGGGTCACTGATAAGGCATCTTTGGGGTGTGGGGGGGTGTCCTAATAGATTCTTTTTGGGGGGGGATCACTGATAAGGGATTTTTCGGATTGGGGGGGGTCACCTATAGGGGCTCCTTTTGGGTTGGGGGGGTCACTGATAAGGCATCTTTGGGGTGTGGGGGGGTATCCTAATAGATTTTTTTGTTTTTTTGGGGGGGGGGGTCACTGATAAAGGATTTTTCAGATTGGGGGGGGGTCACCGCTTGCTTCCTTTCAGGTTTGGGGTCCCCCCCCCCCCTCCCTTTCTCTCCCCCCTCCCCCCTTCCCAGCTCCACTCACCCTTGAGGTCTCCGGCGAAGGCTCGGGGGGGGGCCCGATAAAGCGCCCCCATTTCCCACCAGGCCTGGGGGGGCAGGGGGCGGCAGCGGGGGGCGCGAGCCACGATGGCGGCGGCCGCCCCCAGCATCCCCAGCCAGCCCAGCCAGAAGAGGAGGAGGAGGGCGGCGCGAGCCTTCCTCCAGGGGGGGGACTCGGCCGCCCGCAGCAGCTCCTCCTTGCCCAAACCCGTAAATTTGGACCCCCCCGCGGCGCTCAAAGGGCCCCCCAATTCCTCGTCGTCGCCCGCCAGCTTCACCAGCCCGTTTTTTTCGGCCTGGGGGGGGTCGGCGACGGCGGCGCTGGGGGCCGGGGGGGCTCGCTCTTCGTCCTCCTCTTCCTCGGCCGCCGCCGCCATCGGCTGCTTCTCGGCCTCCAGCGCCGAGAGCTCCAGAGCGCGGGGGGGGGCCTCGGCCTCCATGGGCTGGGGGGGCAAAAAAAGGGGGACCCCCAGAGATTTAGGGGGGGGCTGAGACACCCCTATGGCACCCCAATAACCCTGAGACCCCCCCCACGGCACCCCAATAACCCTGAGACCCTCCCCATGGCACCCCAATAACCCTGAGACACCCCCCTCCAGCACCCCAATAACCCTGAGACCCTCCCCATAGCATCCCAATAGCCCTCAGACCCACCACCATGGCACCCCAATAACCCTGAGACACCCCCATGGCACCCCAATAACCCTGAGACTTCCCCCCACAGCACCCCAATAACCCTGAGACACCCCCACAGCACCCCAATAACCCTGAGACCCCCCCCCACGGCACCCCAATAACCCTGAGACCCTCCCCATAGCATCCCAATAACCCTCAGACCCACCCCCATGGCACCCCAATAACCCTGAGACTTCCCCACAGCACCCCAATAACCCTGAGACTTCCCCCCACAGCACCCCAATAACCCTGAGACACCCCCATGGCACCCCAATAACCCTGAGACTTCCCCCCACAGCACCCCAATAACCCTGAGACACCCCCACAGCACCCCAATAACCCTGAGACCCCCCCCACGGCACCCCAATAACCCTGAGACCCCCCCCCACGGCACCCCAATAACCCTGAGACCCTCCCCATGGCACCCCAATAACCCTGAGACACCCCCATGGCACCCCAATAACCCTGAGACTTCCCCCCATGGCACCCCAATAACCCTCAGACCCACCCCCACGGCACCCCAATAACCCTGAGACCCCCCCCACGGCACCCCAATAACCCTGAGACCCTCCCCATGGCACCCCAATAACCCTGAGACACCCCCATGGCACCCCAATAACCCTGAGACTTCCCCCCACAGCACCCCAATAACCCTGAGACTTCCCCCCATGGCACCCCAATAACCCTAAGACTTCCCCACAGCACCCCAATAACCCTGAGACACCCCCACAGCACCCCAATAACCCTGAGACTTCCCCCCATGGCACCCCAATAACCCTGAGACACCCCCACAGCACCCCAATAACCCTGAGACACCCCCACAGCACCCCAATAACCCTGAGACCCCCCCCACGGCACCCCAATAACCCTGAGACCCCCCCCCACGGCACCCCAATAACCCTGAGACCCTCCCCATGGCACCCCAATAACTCTGAGACACCCCCATGGCACCCCAATAACCCTGAGACTTCCCCCCATGGCACCCCAATAACCCTCAGACCCACCCCCACGGCACCCCAATAACCCTGAGACCCTCCCCATGGCACCCCAATAACCCTGAGACCTCCCCCACAGCACCCCAATAACCCTGAGACCCTCCTCATGGCACCCCAATAACCCTGAGACCTCCCCCACAGCACCCCAATAACCCTGAGACCCTCCCCATGGCACCCCAATAACCCTGAGACCTCCCCCACAGCACCCCAATAACCCTGAGACCCTCCCCATGGCACCCCAATAACCCTGAGACTTCCCCCCACAGCACCCCAATAACCCTGAGGCCCTCCCCACGGCACCCCAATAACCCTGAGGCCTCCCCCACAGCACCCCAATAACCCTGAGGCCCACACCTCCCACATAGCACCCCAATAACCCTGAGACTTCCCTCCATGGCACCCCAATAACCCTCAGACCCCACCATAGCATCCCAATAACCCTCAGACCCTCCCCATGGCACCCCAATAACCCTCAGACCCCCCCCTCCAGCACCCCAATAACCCTGAGACCCTCCCCATAGCATCCCAATAACCCGCAGACCCACCACCATGGCACCCCAATAACCGTGAGACACCCCCACAGCACCCCAATAACCCTGAGACTTCCCCCCATGGCACCCCAATAACCCTGAGACCCTCCCCATGGCACCCCAATAACCCTGAGACACCCCCCCCCTCCAGCACCCCAATAACCCTGAGACTTCCCCCCATGGCACCCCAATAACCCTGAGACACCCCCACAGCACCCCAATAACCCTGAGACACCCCCACAGCACCCCAATAACCCTGAGACTTCCCCCCAAGGCACCCCAATAACTCTGAGACACCCCCACAGCACCCCAATAACCCTGAGACCCTCCCCATGGCACCCCAATAACCCTGAGACCCCCCCTCCAGCACCCCAATAACCCTGAGACCCTCCCCATAGCATCCCAATAACCCTCAGACCCACCCCCATGGCACCCCAATAACCCTGAGACACCCCCACGGCACCCCAATAACCCTGAGACTTCCCCCCACAGCACCCCAATAACCCTGAGACACCCCCACAGCACCCCAATAACCCTGAGACCCCCCCCACGGCACCCCAATAACCCTGAGACCCTCCCCATGGCACCCCAATAACCCTGAGACCCTCCCCATGGCATCCCAATAACCCTCAGACCCACCACCATGGCACCCCAATAACCCTGAGACCCCCCCACAGCACCCCAATAACCCTGAGACCCTCCCCATGGCACCCCAATAACCCTCAGACCCCCCCCTCCAGCACCCCAATAACCCTGAGACCCTCCCCATAGCATCCCAATAACCCGCAGACCCACCACCATGGCACCCCAATAACCGTGAGACACCCCCACAGCACCCCAATAACCCTGAGACTTCCCCCCATGGCACCCCAATAACCCTGAGACCCTCCCCATGGCACCCCAATAACCCTGAGACACCCCCCCCCTCCAGCACCCCAATAACCCTGAGACTTCCCCCCATGGCACCCCAATAACCCTCAGACCCCCCCATAGCATCCCAATAACCCTCAGACCCACCACCATGGCACCCCAATATTCTTAGAGAGGGCTGAGACCCACCCCACGGCACCCCAATAACCCTGAGACCTCCCCCACAGCACCCCAATAACCCTGAGACACCCCCACAGCACCCCAATAACCCTGAGACCCCCGCCCACATAGCACCCCAATACCCCTGAGACTTCCCCCCATGGCACCCCAATATTCTTAGAGAGGACTAAGAACCCCCCCACGGCACCCCAATAACCCTGAGATCCCCCCCACGGTACCTCAATAACCCTTAAGGGAGGCTAAGACACCCCCATGGCACCCCAATAACCCTGAGACTTACCCCCATGGCACCCCAATAACCCTCAGACCCCCCCATAGCATCCCAATAACCCTCAGACCCTCCTCATGACACCCCAATACCCCTGAGACTTCTCCCCATGGCACCCCAGTATTCTTAGAGAGGACTAAGGACCCCCCCACGGCACCCCAATAACCCTGAGACCCCCCCCACGGTACCTCAATAACCCTGAGACCTCCCCATGGCACCCCAATAACCCTGAGACACCCCCCCAATGGCACCCCAATAACTCTGAGACCCTGCCTCAAGTCACTCAAATATCCTTGGGTGAGGATGAGACCCCCTCAGAGCACCCCAATATCCTTCGAAGGTGCTGAGACCCCCCCATGGCACCCCAATAACTCTGAGACCCACCCCATGGCAACCCAATACCCCTGAGACTTCCCCCCATGGCACCCCAATATTCTTAGAGAGGACTGAGACACCCCCCCCAGCGCACCCTAATACCCTTAAGGGGGGCTGAGACCCCCTCCATGGCACCCCAATAACCCTGAGGCCCCCCCCCCATGGCACCCCAATATCCTTAGGTGAGGATGAGACTCCCCCAGGGTACCCCAAGATCCTTAAGGGGGGCTGAGACCCCCCCCACAGCACCCCAGTTTCCTTGGGTGAGGATGAGACCCACCCCAGGGCACCCTAATATCCTTACAGAAGGCTGACCCCCCCACTGCACCCCGATAATTCTGAGACGCGCCCCCAAGCACCCCATTATCCTTAGAGGGGGCTGAGACACACCCCCCCCCCAACACACCCCAATAACCCTGAGACCCCCCCAGGGCAGCCCAATAGCCTTAAGGGGGCGCTCCCTAAATGGAAGCTTGGGATTCTTCCTGGCAACCCCCAAAACCCCTCAGGGGACCCCAAAATCTTTGGGACAGGAACCCAGGATCCCAAGAACCCCAAAACTCTTCGGGGATTCCAAAAATCTCACAGGAAACCCCAAAATCTTTGGGGGAGGAGCTCGAGCGCCTTCCTGACAACCCCAAAAACCCCTCAAGGGACCCCAACAGTCTCAGGGGGACCCCAAAATCCTTTAAGAAATCGCTTAAGACCTTCTCTGGGAACCCTAAAGTCTTTTTGGGGACCCCAAAACTCACAGGAAACCCCAAAATTTTTAGGAAAGGAACTTGGGATCCTCCCTGGGAGACCCAAAACTGTCAGAGGAGACTCTTGGGGGACCCAATCAGCTCCCCTAATCACCCTTAGCCCCCCCAAAACCTCCCCTTCCCCTAAAAGCCCCCCAAAATCCTCTCCTCCCTCACTTTTACCACAGCGCCGCCTCTACCCGGAGTGAAGGGGCGGGGCTGGGGCGCTGCCTTTTATAGACTGTCAGGCCACGCCCCCTTCCCTCATGGCCACGCCCCCTCCGGCCCCTCCGGCTCCGACCCGCTCGGGCCATACCAAAGTCCACGCGGGGGGGGACACATGGTTTTTAGGGGTGGGGGGCGCACTCTCAGCCTCACAGTGGGTTCAAGAGGTTTCTCCCCTCCATAAACATTTCATTCTTTCCCTTACAATCCCCCACATCTCCCAGAATCCCCCCAAACCCCGCTTTCCCCCCTCCCTGAGCCACCATATGGTTTCTTCCCCTCCAGCCGCCATTTTGTTCTGCCCTTTCATCCGCCGCCATTTTGTTGACCTTGACGAGCGCGCCGCCATCTTGCTGCGGTACAATGAGAGCCTAGGGGAACAGGGCGCCGCCATCTTGTTTTCCGGCCAGAACGCCGCCATTTTGCTGGACGTCATCCGCTATTTGGCGCCCTTTTTTTTTTTTTTTTTTTCCGCGCCTAAACCGGAAGCGGGAAAGAACCGGAAGCGGCGCGAGAAAGAACCGGAAGTGGCGCCTCCGCCATGGGGTCGGCGAAGAAGCGGGGAAGCGCTGAGGCGGCGGAGGAGGCGTCGGGGGCGGCGGCGCCTCCGGGAGGAGGAGGAGGTTCAGGGTCGGGCTCGGGGAGGCCCCGCGAGCACCGCAAACACCGGCACCGCGGCGGCGAGCGGCGGGGGAAGCGGAGCCGCTCCCGGGGCGAGAGAGGATCGGGAGGAGGATCTGGAGGATCGCGGCGAGCGGCGGGCGAGGAGCCGGCCCGGGGCAGCGGCAGCGGCCATGGGCGAGGGGACGGCGAGAGGAGGCGGCGGGAGCGGCGAGAGGAGCGGGAGGATGGCGGTGAGGGGGGGGGGGCAGGAGAAGGGGAATTGGGGGGGCTGGGAGGGGTTGAGGGGTAATACAAGGGATTTGGGGGGCAGGAGGAGGGAATTGGGGGGGGCTGGGAGGGGTTGAGGGGTAATAGGAGGGATTTTGGGGGGGCTGGGGGGCAGGAGGAGGGAATTTGGGGGGCTGGGAGGGGTTGAGGGGTAATAGGAGGGATTTGGGGGGGCTGGGGGGCAGGAGAAGGGGATTTGGGGGGGCTGGGAGGGGTTGAGGGGTAATAGGAGGGATTTTGGGGGGGCTGGGGGGCAGGAGAAGGGGATTTGGGGAGGCTGGGAGGGGTTGAAGGGTAATAGGAGGGATTTTGGGGGGTTGGGGGGCAGGAGAAGGGGATTTGGGGGGCTGGGAGGGGTTGAGGGGTAATACAAGGGATTTGGGGGGGCAGGAGGAGGGAATTGGGGGGGCTGGGAGGGGTTGAGGGGTAATAGAAGGGATTTTGGGGGGGCTGGGGGGCAGGAGAAGGGGATTTGGGGAGGCTGGGAGGGGTTGAGGGGTAATAGGAGGGATTTGGGGGGCAGGAGGAGGGAATTTGGGGGGCTGGGAGGGGTTGAGGGTAATAGGAGGGATTTTGGGGGGGCTGGGGGGCAGGAGAAGGGGATTTGGGGAGGCTGGGAGGGGTTGAGGGGTAATAGGAGGGATTTGGGGGGCAGGAGGAGGGAATTTGGGGGGGCTGGGAGGGGTTGAGGGGTAATAGAAGGGATTTTGGGGGGTTGGGGGGCAGGAGAAGGGGATTTGGGGGGCTGGGAGGGGTTGAGGGGTAATAGAAGGGATTTTGGGGGGACTGGGGGCAGGAGAAGGGGATTTGGGGGGGCTGGGAGGGGTTGAGGGGTAATAGAAGGGATTTTGGGGGGACTGGGGGCAGGAGAAGGGGATTTGGGGGGGCTGGGAGGGGTTGAGGGGTAATAGGAGGGATTTGGGGGGGCTGGGGGGCAGGAGAAGGGGATTTGGGGAGACTGGGAGGGGTTGAGGGGTAATAGAAGGGATTTTGGGGGGACTGGGGGCAGGAGAAGGGGATTTGGGGGGGCTGGGAGGGGTTGAGGGGTAATAGGAGGGATTTGGGGGGGGCTGGGGGGCAGGAGAAGGGGATTTGGGGAGACTGGGAGGGGTTGAGGGGTAATAGAAGGGATTTGGGGGGCAGGAGGAGGGAATTTGGGGGGGCTGGGAGGGGTTGAGGGGTAATAGAAGGGATTTTGGGGGGTTGGGGGGCAGGAGAAGGGGATTTGGGGGGCTGGGAGGGGTTGAGGGGTAATAGAAGGGATTTGGGGGTGTTGGGGGGCAGGAGAAGGGGATTTGGGGAGACTGGAAGGGGTTGAGGGGTAATAGAAGGGATTTGGGGGGCAGGAGGAGGGAATTTGGGGGGGCTGGGAGGGGTTGAGGGGTAATAGAAGGGATTTTGGGGGGCTGGGGGGCAGGAGAAGGGGATTTGGGGGGGCTGGGAGGGGTTGAGGGGTAATAGGAGGGATTTTGGGGGGGCTGGGGGCAGGAGAAGGGGATTTGGGGGGGCTGGGAGGGGTTGAGGGGCAATAGAAGGGATTTTGGGGGGGCAGGAGAAAGGGATTTGGGGGGGCTGGGAGGGGTTGAGGGGTAATAGAAGGGATTTTGGGGGGGCTGGGGGGCAGGAGAAGGGGATTTGGGGGGGCTGGGAGAGGTTGAGAGGTTATAGGAGGGATTTTGGGGGGGCTGGGGGGCAGGAGAAGGGGATTTGGGGGTGCTGGGAGGGGTTGAGGGGTAATAGGAGGGATTTGGGGGGTGGGGGGACAGGAGGAGGAGATCTGGGGGCCACAAGAGCAGGGTGGAGAGAGATATGGGGGGCTGGGAGGGGTCGGGGGTAAAAGAAGGAGATTTGGGGGGCGGAAGAAAGGGGTTTGGGGGGATCGGGAGGAGATTCGGGGGGTTGGGGGCCAAAGGAGAGGATTTATGGGGCTGGGGAGGGGATTGGGGGTGAAAAGATGATTTAGGGGCAGGAGAAGGTGGTTTGAGGGAGAATTGAGGGGCTGGAAGGGGTTGGGGGCAGAAGGAGAAAACTTGGGGGGCAGGAGAAGGGGCTGGGAGGGGGTTGGGGGGCAAAAGAAAGGTGGTTGGGGGGAAAGAAGGGGATTTGGGGGGGCTGGAAGGGGATTGGGGGGATATAGGGGACAGGAGAAGGGGATTTGGGGGGGCTGGAAGGGGATTGGGGGGATATCGGGGACAGGAGAAGGGGATTTGGGGGGCTGGAAGGGGATTGGGGGGATATAGGGGACAGGAGAAGGGGATTTGGGGGGCTGGAAGGGGATTGGGGGGATATCGGGGACAGGAGAAGGGGATTTGGGGGGTGTTGCAGGAGATCTGGGGGAGTAGGAAGGGGTTGGGGGCAGAAAAAAGGGGTTTGAGAGGTAAATGAAGGAGATTTGGGGGGCTGGGAGGGGTTGGGGGCCACAAGGAGGGGGCTTGGGGGGAGATTTGGGGGGCTGGGAGGGGTTGGGGGCCACAAGGAGGGGGCTTGGGGGGAGATTTGGGGGGCTGGGAGGGGTTTGGGGCAGTAGAAGGGAGTTTAGGGGGGTAAAAGGAGGAGATTTGGGGGGCTGGGGGGCAGGGGAAGGTTTTTTCGGGGGGAATTACTGAGCAGGTTGGGGAGAAAACTCTAATTTATTAACGAGTCTTAATTAATTTTCATTCAGCTGCTGCCGCCAAGGGTCCCGTGGGGGAAACGTCGCTCAGCGTTGAGGAGACCAAGTGAGACCCCCCCCTCCCTTTTTGCCCCCCGGCTCCCTTTTAACCCCCCCATGTCCCCCCAAACCCCCTTTCTGCCCCCCAACCACCCCCCATGCTGCCCCCTCACCCTTTTCCTGCTCTCCCTTCACTTTTTCTCCCCCCACCCAGCAAACTCCGAGCGAAATTGGGGCTGAAACCTTTGGATTCGGCACCGGCCAAGAAAGGTGAGGCCTCTCCTGACCCCCCCAGTTTTTGGGGGGCTCCCAGCACCCGCTTTTCTCTTACATATTTGCCTCCGTTTTGGCCCCTTTTGCCCTTTTCAGGCTCTTTTTGCCCCCTCCCCCTTTAATTCCCCCCCTCGTTTTCCGCTTCCCAGAGGCCGGGACGCAGGAGGAGCCGGTGGTAGCCGAGGCCCTGAACCCGCTAGCCCAGCGGCAACGCCAGGAGATCCGCGAGCGCTTGGCGGCCGCCAAGGAGAAACGGCTGCTCAACCAGCGCCTCGGGTAGGGGGCGAGGAGTTTGGGGGGTCGTTAGGGGTTTGGGGGGCAACTTGTGGGGCAGAGGGGGGTTTGGGGAGATTTCTTTGGGTTTTGGGGGAATTCTTAGGGGTTTTGGGGGAATTCTTGGGGGTTTGGGGAGATTTCTTAGGGGTTTGGGGGGATTCTTAGGGGATTGGGGGGGATTCTTAGGGGTTTGGGGAGATTTCTTTGGGGTTTGGGAGGGATTCTTGGGGGTTTGGGAGGGATTCTTGGGGGCTTGGGGGGGATTCTTGGGGGCTTGGGGGGGATTCTTGGGGGTTTGGGAGGATTCTTGGGGGTTTGGGAGGATTCTTGGGGGTTTGGGGGGATTCTTGGGGGTTTGGGGGGAGTCTTGGGGGTTTGGGGAGATTTCTTGGGGGTTTGGGGGAATTCTTGGGGGTTTGGGGGGATTCTTGGGGGTTTGGGGAGATTCTTAGGGGTTTCTGGGGGGTTTGGGGGGGATTCTTGGGGGTTTGGGGAGGTTTCTTGGGGGTCTGGGGGGGATTCTTGGGGTTTTGGGGGGGATTCTTGGGGTTTTGGGGGGATTCTTGGGGTTTGGGGGAGATTCTTAGGGTTTGGGGGGCTCAAGGAGTTGGGGAGTAGAAGAGTTTGGGGGGTTCTTAGGGGTTTGAGGGGGATGTTGGGGGGAGAGGCGTTTGGGGAGATTTTTAGGGGTTTGGGGGCTCAAAGAGTTGTTGGTAGAGGAGTTTTGGGGGGGTCCTAGGGGATTGAGAGGAAAGTTGGGGGGCAGAGGGAATTTGGGGGGATTCTTGGGGATTTGGGGGCTCAAGGAGTTGGGGAGTAGAGGAGTTTGGGGGGGTTCTTAGGGGTTTGAGGGGGAAGTTGGGGGGCAGAGGAGATTTGAGGGGGATTTTTAGGGGTTTGGGGGGATTATTGGGGGTTTGGGGGCTCAAGGAGTTGGGGTTAGAGGAATTTGGGGGGGTTATTAGGGGTTTGAGGGGAAAGTTGGGGGGAGAGGGGTTTGAGGGGGGATTCTTAGGGGTTTGGGGGCTCAAAGAGTTGGGGGTAGAGGAATTTTGGAGGGTCCTTAGGGGTTTGGGGGCTCAAGGAGTTGGGGGTCAGAGAGGTTTGGGGGCAAGTTGTGGGCCAGAGGGGTTTGGGGGGGCGTCTTGGTAGCCTGGGGTCTCAAAAAGTTGGGGGGCAGGTTTTTTTGGGGGGGTTTAGGGGGTTTGGGGGGATTCTTAGAGTTTTGGGGGTACAAGAAGTAGGGGGTAGAGGAGTTTTGGGGTTTCTTAGAGGTTTGAGAGGAAAGTTGGGGGGCAGAGGGGTTCGGAGGCTTCTTAGGGGTTTGGAGGCTCAAGAAGTTGGGGGGCAGGGGGTTTTGGGGGGTTCTTAGGGGTTCAGGTGGAAGTTGGGGGGCTCAAGGAGTTAGGGGGCAGAGAGGTTTTGAGGGAGAAGCTGAGGGGTTCTTAGGGTTTTGGGGGTACAAGAAGTGGGGATAAAGGAGTTTTGGGGGGTTCTTAGGGGTTTGAGGGAGAAGTTGGGGGGCAGAGGGGTCTGGGGGGATTTTTAGGGCTCTGGGGACTCGAGAAGTTGGGGGGCAGGGCGGTTTCTGGGGGTTCTTAGGGGTTTGGGGTGGTTCTTAGGGGCTTGGGGGAAAGTTGGGGATCAGAGGGGTTTGGGGGTTGTTCTTAGGGGGTTTGGGGTGATTCTTTGGGTTTTGGGGTTCTTAGAGTTTTGGGGGCACAAGGAGTTGGGGGACAGAAGGATTTGGGGGCTCAAGAAGTTGGGGGACAGAGGCTTTGGGGGGCAAGTCGGGGGGGCAGAGGGGTTTGGGGGCGGTTCTTAGGGGACTGGGGCCTCAAGGAGTTAGGGGGCAGGGGACTTTTGGGGTCCCAGGCGCTTGGGGTACCCCAAGCTTGAGCCTCTGAGGGTGGTGGATCTGGGGGGGCTTCAGAAGGGCCCAGGAGGAGAAGAAGGAGAATTGGGGGGGGGGTGGTGTTTAAAAGGGGTCTAGAGTTCGTTAGGGGGGGATGGGGTGCAGGGGGGGGGTTTGGGGTGCACAGAAGGGTCTCCAGGGGTTTTGGGGGGACACGGGGGAGTCCTAGCCCCCCCTAAAGCCCCCCCTGAACCCCAGGAAGGTGAGGACCTTGGGGGAGGACGCCCCCTGGTTGGACGACGCGGCCGCTTGGATCGAGAGGAGCCGGAAGCTTCAACAGGAGAAGGAGCTGGCGGAGAAACGGGTGGGTCGAGACGCTCCTCAAAATCTCCAAAAAATAGATTTTCACCCCAAAATTTTAAGAAGTTTGGAGCTATTTTGGAGTTTTGGTGAATCTGGGTCAACGTGGATCTGGATTTCACCAAAATTTAGTATTTTGGGGCTAAATTCAGGGAATTTTTGGTGATTTTTGAGTTTTCCTGCGGAGATTTTTCTCTTGGTTGGTGGTTGAGGTTCTGCCGTCGACGTCCGGGGGACCCCGGTGGCCCGAGCGGCTCCTGAGGCCGTTCATTTGGTTGCCATTGGTTGAAACGTGGTGGCCGAGTCCGCTGGTGGCCAACTGGAGGTAACCAGTGGCCACGCCGGGTCAACTGGAGCCAAGCTGGGGCGACTGGTGGTTGGTTGGGGTCAACTGGAGCGAAGCCGAGGCAACTGGTGGTTAATTGGAGGCAACTGGTGGGGGCTGGAATCAACTGGTGGTCAACCAGTGGCCAACTGGACTCAACCAGTGGCCAACTGGAGGCAATTGGAGTCAATCTGGGGTCAGCTGGAGGCAACCAGGGTCAGCCAGTAGTTAACTGGGTTCAGTCATAGTTTACTAGTGGTCAACTGGGGTCAACTAGTGGTCAGTTGGAGCTGGCTTGAGTCAACTGGAGGCAACTAGTGGCCACTTGGAGACAACTGGAGCCAAACTGGGTCGATTGGAGGCAACCAGTGGCCGACAGGAGGCAACTGGAGCCAAACTGGGTCAATTGGAGTGAACCGGAGCCCACCAGTAGTCAAGTGGAATCATCCAGTGGTCGGCTGGAGTCAACGAGGGGTCAACTGGAGTCAATGGGAGGTCAACTGGGGTCAACTGGAGCCAATGGGAGGTCAACTGGAGTCAACTGGAGCCAACCAGTAATGGACTGGGACCAACAGGAGGCAACTAGTGGTCAACTGGTGGTCAACTGGAGGCGACCTGGGTCAACGTGGGTCAACTGGAGTCCACTCGTGATCAACCAGCGGGCAACTGGGAGCAACTGGAGTTGATCCGGATCAACCTGGGTCAGCACGAGGCGACTGGGGGTCAACTGGGGACGGCTGAAGTCAACCAGCGGGCAACTGGGGGCACCTGGCATCAACCAGTGGGCAACTGGGGGCACCTGGCGTCAACCAGTGGGCAACTGGAGGCGACCTGGGTCAACCAGTGGGCAACTGGAGGCACCTGGCGTCAACCAGTGGGCAACTGGAGGCAACCTGGGTCAACTGGAGTCAAGTGGAGTCAACCAGTAATCGACTGGGACCAACAGGAGGCAACTAGTGGTCAACTGGAGGCAACTGGAGTCAACGTGGGTCAACTGGAGTCCACTCGTGATCAACCAGCGGGCAACTGGGAGCAACTGGAGTTGATCCGGATCAACCTGGGTCAGCACGAGGCGACTGGGGGTCAACTGGGGACGGCTGAAGTCAACCAGCGGGCAACTGGGGCCACCTGGCGTCAACCAATGGGCAACTGGGGGCACCTGGCATCAACCAGTGGGCAACTGGAGGCACCTGGCGTCAACCAGTGGGCAACTGGGGGCACCTAGCGTCAACCAGTGGGCAACTGGGGGCACCTGGCGTCAACCAGTGGGCAACTGGAGGCACCTGGCATCAACCAGTGGGCAACTGGGGGCACCTGGCGTCAACCAGTGGGCAACTGGGGGCACCTGGCGTCAACCAGTGGGCAACTGGAGGCACTTGGCATCAACCAGCGGGCAACTGGGGGCACCTGGCATCAACCAGTGGGCAACTGGGGGCACCTGGCGTCAACCAGTGGGCAACTGGGGGCACCTGGCGTCAACCAGCGGGCAACTGGGGGCACCTGGCATCAACCAGTGGGCAACTGGGGGCACCTGGCATCAACCAGTGGGCAACTGGGGGCACCTGGCGTCAACCAGTGGGCAACTGGAGGCACTTGGCATCAACCAGTGGGCAACTGGGGGCACCTGCCATCAACCAGTGGGCAACTGGAGGCACCTGGCGTCAACCAGTGGGCAACTGGGGTCACCTGGCGTCAACCAGTGGGCAACTGGGGTCACCTGGTGTCAACCAGCGGGCAACTGGGGGCACCTAGTGTCAACCAGCGGGCAACTGGAGGCGACCTGGGTCAACTGGAGTCAACTGGAGTCAACTAGTAATGGACTAGGACCAACAGGAGGCAACTAGTGGTCAACTGGAGGCAAATAGTGGTCAACTGAAGGCAACCTGGGTCAACGTGGGTCAACTGGAGTCCACTTGTGATCAACCAGCGGGCAACTGGGAGCAACTGGAGTTGATCCGGATCAACCTGGGTCAGCACGAGGCGACTGGGGGTCAACTGGGGACGGCTGAAGTCAACCAGCGGGCAACTGGGGGCACCTGGCGTCAACCAGCGGGCAACTGGGGGCACCTGGCGTCAACCAGTGGGCAACTGGGGGCACCTGGTGTCAACCAGCGGGCAACTGGAGGCACCTGGCGTCAACCAGTGGGCAACTGGAGGCACCTGGCGTCAACCAGCGGGCAACTGGAGGTAACTGGAGTCAACAGGAGTCGATCTGTGGTTGACGTGGGTTAACCAGTGGTCAACCGGAGGTGAACTGGGCCAACTGGAGGTGGCCTGAGTCAACCAGGGGCCAACCGGAGGTGGCCTGAGTCAACCAGGGGCCAACTGGAGGTGGCCTGAGTCAACCAGGGGCCAGCCGGAGGTGGCCTGAGTTAAGTGGAGCGAACCTGTGGTCAACCCACGGTCAACTGGAGTCAGACTGGTTTAACTGGACTGGAGGCTGATGTCGTGCCCATCGATAAGAAGGGGCGCAGGGAGGATCCGGGGAACTACAGGCCTGTCAGCCTGACCTCGGTTCCAGGGAAAGTCATGGAGCGGGTGATCTTGAGTGCGATCATGAAGCACTTGCAAGAGAACCGGGTGATCAGGCCCAGTCAACACGGGTTCATGAAAGGCAGGTCTTGCCAGACTAACCTGATCACCTTCTATGACCAAGTGACTAAAGTCTTGGACGAGGGAAAGGCTGTGGATGTGGTTTTCCTGGACTTCAGTAAAGCCTTTGATACAGTTTCTCACAGCATTCTGCTTCGGAAATTGTCACCTCTGGCCTGGACGGGCGCACACTCTCCTGGGTGGAAAACTGGTTGAATGACCGGGCCCAGAGGGTGGTGGGAAATGGAGTTAAATCCAGCTGGAGGCCAGTGACAAGACACCAGGGCTCAGTCCTGGGTCCAGTCCTGTTCAATGTCTTTATCAACGACCTGGATGAAGGCATCGAGTGCAACCTTAGCAAGTTTGCAGATGACACCAAGCTGGGTGGAAGTGTGGATCTGCTGGAGGGTCGGGAGGCTCCAAAGGGACCTGAATGGGCTGGACTGCTGGGCAGAGTCCAACGGCATGAGGTTTAACAAGGCCAAATGCCGGGTCCTGCACTTGGGGCACAACAACCCTAAGCAGAGGTACAAACTAGGAGAAACCTGGCTGGAAAGCTGCCAGGAGGAGAAGGACCTGGGGGTGTTGGTTGACAGCAACTGAACATGAGCCAGCAGTGGCCCAGGTGGCCAAGAAGGCCAATGGCATCTTGGCTTGGATCCAGAACGGTGTGACCAGCAGGTCCAGGGAGGTTATTCTCACCCTGTACTCGGCACTGGTGAGGCTGCACCTCGAGTCCTGTGTTCAGTTCTGGGCCCCTCACCACAAGAGGGATGTTGAGGCTCTGGAGCGAGTTCAGAGAAGAGCAACGAAGCTGGAGAGGGGGCTGGAGAACAGGCCTTATGAGGAGCGGCTGAGAGAGCTGGGGGTGTTTAGCCTGGAGAAGAGGAGGCTGAAGGGAGACCTTATTACTCTCTACAAGTACCTGAAGGGAGGTTGTGGAGAGGAGGGAGCTGGGCTCTTCTCCCAAGTGACAGGGGACAGGACGAGAGGGAATGACCTCAAGCTCCACCAGGGGAGATTTAGGCTTGAGATTAGGAAGAAATTCTTCCCGGAGAGGGTGGTTAGGCATTGGAACGGTCTGCCAAGGGAGGTGGTTGAGTCACCGTCCCTGGAGGTGTTTAAGGTGAGGGTGGATGAGGTGCTTAGGAGCATGATTTAGGGATTGGTGGGAATGGTTGGACTCGCTGATCCATTGGGTCTCTTCCAACCCGGTTATTCTGTGATTCTGTGAACTGGTGGTCGACTGGAGGCAACTGGAGTTAATGGGCATCAATTGGTGGCCAGTTGGAGCCAGCTGGTGGTCACCTAGAGTCGCATTGAATTAACTGGTGTCCGAGCCCATGGTGGCCACCAGTTCCCTGGTCTTGGCCACCGGTTGGCGTGAGGCCTCCCAGTGCTCTTGGTGGCCTCCAACTGGTCTTACTGGTCCCGTCTCGCCGCAGGCCAAGCTACTGGAGGAGATGGACCAAGAGTTTGGGGTCAGCACCTTGGTGGAGGAGGAGTTCCAGCGCCGCAAGAGGGTGAGTGGGGGGTCCCCCCGTGTCCCCTCATGTCCCCAATGTCCCCCTGTGACCCTCCTGTCCCCGTCGTGTCCCTCCAGGATCTCTACAGCTCCCGGGACCTTCAAGGGTTGACAGTGGAACACGATCTTGAGGCCTTCAAGGAAGGAGAAACCTTGGTTTTGACCTTGAAGGATAAAGGTGAGGAGGAGGAGACGCGTCTGGGGACACCGGGAGGGGACACGGGGGCTGAGGTGACACCAGGAGAGGACAAGGAGGGGTTGAGGTGTCACCAGGGGCCACCAGGAGGGGACACAAGGGTTGAAGTGTCACCAGGAAAGGGATGTGAGGACTGAGGGGCCACCAGGAGGGAGCATGGGGGCTGAGGTGTCACTAGGGGCCGCCAGGAGGGGACACAGGGGCTGAGGTGTCACCAGGAGGAGACAAGGAGGGGGTGAGATGTCACCAGGGGCCACCAGGAGGGGACACAAGGGTTGAGGTGTCACCAGGAAAGGGACGTGAGGACTGAGGGGCCACCAGGAGGGAACACGGGGGCTGAGGTGTCACTAGGGGCCACCAGGAGGGGACACAAGGGTTGAGGTGTCACCAGGAAAGGGACATGAGGACTGAGGAGCCACCAGGAGGGGAGTTGGAGAGGCTGAGGTGTCACCAGAAGGGGACACAGGGGCTGAGGTGTCACCAGGAGGAGACATGGAGGGGGTGAGATGTCACCAGGGGCCACCAGGAGGGGACACAAGGGTTGAGGTGTCACCAGGAAAGGGACATGAGGACTGAGGGGCCACCGGGAGGGGAGTCGGAGAGGCTGAGGTGTCACCAGGAGGGGACACAGGGGCTGAGGTGTCACCAGGGGCCACCAGGAGGGAACACGAGGCCTGAGGTGTCACCAGGAAAGGATCATGAGGACTGAGGAGCCACCAGGAGGGGACAAAAAGGGGCTGAGGTGTTACCAGGAGCCACTGGGGGGGTCATGGAGGGGCTGAGGTGTCACCAGGAGCCACTGTGGGGGGACACGGAGGGGCTGAGGTGTCACCAGGAGCCACTGTGGGGGGACACGGAGGGGCTGAGGTGTCACCAGGAGACGTGGGTTGGGGTCGGGGGGGCTGCGTCCTTCTCCGGGCACCCTCGGGGACACGCGGTGGCCTGGGCATCCCCAGGGGTGCTGGAGGAACGCGAGGACGTGCTGGAGAACGCGGCGCTGGTGGCGGCCGAGCGGGCGCGGGAGGCGCTGGAGCTGCGCAAGAAGAAGCCGAACTACGAGCCCTACGGCCCCGAGGAGCCCGCGCCCACGTCCCAGGTGGCCTCCCGCGTGTTTCCGTGTCCTCCCACGCTGTCCCGTGTCTTCCCGTGTCCTCCCACGCTGTCCCGTGTCTTCCCGTGTCACCACAGCCCATTCCCATGAGTTTTTGTGCCTCTGCGCGGCCTCATGTGTCTCCACGACTGCGGTTTCTAGCCTGGTTTTGTGCTTTTCCACGTGATCTTCCCACCTTTTCCCCCCTCCCTTCCCGCCTTTTCCCCCCCTCCCTTCCCGCCTTTTCCCCTCCTCCCTTCCCGCCTTTTCCCCCCCTCCCTTCCCGCCTTTTCCCCCCCTCCCTTCCCGCCTTTTCCCCCCTCCCTTCCCGCCTTTTCCCCCCTCCCTTCCCGCCTTTTCCCCCCTCCCTTCCCGCCTTTTCCCCCCCTCCCTTCCCGCCTTTTCCCCCCCTCCCTTCCCGCCTTTCCCCCCCTCCCTTCCCGCCTTTTCCCCCCCTCCCTTCCCGCCTTTTCCCCCCCTCCCTTCCCGCCTTTTCCCCCCTCCCTTCCCGCCTTTTCCCCCCTCCCTTCCCGCCTTTTCCCCCCCCCTTCCCGCCTTTTCCCCCCCTCCCTTCCCGCCTTTTCCCCCCTCCCTTCCCGCTTTTTCCCCCCCTCCCTTCCCGCTTTTTCCCCCCCTCCCTTCCCGCCTTTTTCCCCCCTCCCTTCCCGCCTTTCCCCCCCTCCCTTCCCGCCTTTCCCCCCCTCCCTTCCCGCCTTTTCCCCCCCTCCCTTCCCGCCTTTTCCCCCCCTCCCTTCCCGCCTTTTCCCCCCCTCCCTTCCCGCCTTTTCCCCCCTCCCTTCCCGCCTTTTCCCCCCCTCCCTTCCCGCCTTTTCCCCCCTCCCTTCCGCCTTTTCCCCCCTCCCTTCCCGCCTTTTCCCCCCTCCCTTCCCGCCTTTTCCCCCCCTCCCTTCCCGCCTTTTCCCCCCCTCCCTTCCTGCCGTTTTCCCCCCTCCCTTCCCGCCTTTTCCCCCCCTCCCTTCCCGCCTTTTCCCCCCCTCCCTTCCCGCCTTTTCCCCCCCTCCCTTCCCGCCTTTTCCCCCCCTCCCTTCCCGCCTTTCCCCCCCTCCCTTCCCGCCTTTTCCCCCCCTCCCTTCCCGCCTTTTCCCCCCCTCCCTTCCCGCCTTTCCCCCCCTCCCTTCCCGCCTTTTCCCCCCTCCCTTCCCGCCTTTTCCCCCCCTCCCTTCCTGCCTTTTCCCCCCTCCCTTCCCGCCTTTTCCCCCCTCCCTTCCCGCTTTTTCCCCCCCTCCCTTCCTGCCTTTTCCCTCCCTTCCCGCCTTTTCCCCCCTCCCTTCCCGCCTTTTCCCCCCTCCCTTCCCGCCTTTTCCCCCCTCCCTTCCCGCCTTTTCCCCCCTCCCTTCCCGCCTTTCCCCCCCTCCCTTCCCGCCTTTCCCCCCTCCCTTCCCGCCTTTTCCCCCCTCCCTTCCCGCCTTTTCCCCCCTCCCTTCCCGCCTTTTCCCCCCCTCCCTTCCCGCCTTTTCCCCCCCTCCCTTCCCGCCTTTTCCCCCCCTCCCTTCCCGCCTTTTCCCCCCCTCCCTTCCCGCCTTTTCCCCCCTCCCTTCCCGCCTTTTCCCCCCTCCCCTCCCGCCTTTTCCCCCCTCCCCTCCCGCCTTTTCCCCCCTCCCTTCCCGCCTTTTCCCCCCCTCCCTTCCCGCCTTTCCCCCCCTCCCTTCCCGCCTTTCCCCCCCTCCCTTCCCGCCTTTCCCCCCCTCCCTTCCCGCCTTTTCCCCCCTCCCTTCCCGCCTTTTCCCTCTCCCTTCCCGCCTTTTCTCCCTCCCTTCCCGCCTTTTCCCCCCTCCCTTCCCGCCTTTTCCCCCCTCCCTTCCCGCCTTCCCCCCCTCCCTTCCCGCCTTTTCCCCCCTCCCTTCCCGCCTTTTCCCCCCTCCCTTCCCGCCTTTTCCCCCCCTCCCTTCCCGCCTTTTCCCCCCTCCCTTCCCGCCTTTTCCCCCCTCCCTTCCCGCCTTTTCCCCCCTCCCTTCCCGCCTTTTCCCCCTCCCTTCCCGCCTTTTCCCCCCCTCCCTTCCCGCCTTTTCCCCCCTCCCTTCCCGCCTTTCCCCCCCTCCCTTCCCGCCTTTTCCCTCCTCCCTTCCCGCCTTTTTCCCCCTCCCTTCCCGCCTTTTTCCCCCCTCCCTTCCCGCCTTTTCCCCCCTCCCTTCCCGCCTTTTCCCCCCCTCCCTTCCCGCCTTTTCCCCCCTCCTTTCCCGCCTTTTCCCCCCTCCCTTCCCGCCTTTTCCCCCCTCCCTTCCCGCCTTTTCCCCCCCTCCCTTCCCGCCTTTTCCCCCCCTCCCTTCCCGCCTTTTCCCCCCCTCCCTTCCCGCCTTTTCCCCCCCTCCCTTCCCGCCTTTTCCCCCCCTCCCTTCCCGCCTTTTCCCCCCCTCCCTTCCCGCCTTTTCCCCCCTCCCTTCCCGCCTTTTCCCCCCCTCCCTTCCCGCCTTTTCCCCCCCTCCCTTCCCGCCTTTTCCCCCCCTCCCTTCCCGCCTTTTCCCCCCCTCCCTTCCCGCCTTTTCCCCCCTCCCTTCCCGCCTTTTCCCCCCTCCCTTCCCGCCTTTTCCCCCCTCCCTTCCCGCCTTTTCCCCCCCTCCCTTCCCGCCTTTTCCCCCCTCCCTTCCCGCCTTTTCCCCCCTCCCTTCCCGCCTTTTCCCCCCTCCCTTCCCGCCTTTTCCCCCTCCCTTCCCGCCTTTTCCCCCCCTCCCTTCCCGCCTTTTCCCCCCTCCCTTCCCGCCTTTCCCCCCCTCCCTTCCCGCCTTTTCCCTCCTCCCTTCCCGCCTTTTTCCCCCTCCCTTCCCGCCTTTTTCCCCCCTCCCTTCCCGCCTTTTCCCCCCTCCCTTCCCGCCTTTTCCCCCCCTCCCTTCCCGCCTTTTCCCCCCTCCCTTCCCGCCTTTCCCCCCCTCCCTTCCCGCCTTTTCCCCCCTCCCTTCCCGCCTTTTCCCCCCTCCCTTCCCGCCTTTTCCCCCCCTCCTTTCCCGCCTTTTCCCCCCTCCCTTCCCGCCTTTTCCCCCCTCCCTTCCCGCCTTTTCCCCCCCTCCCTTCCCGCCTTTTCCCCCCCTCCCTTCCCGCCTTTTCCCCCCCTCCCTTCCCGCCTTTTCCCCCCCTCCCTTCCCGCCTTTTCCCCCCCTCCCTTCCCGCCTTTTCCCCCCCTCCCTTCCCGCCTTTTCCCCCCTCCCTTCCCGCCTTTTCCCCCCCTCCCTTCCCGCCTTTTCCCCCCCTCCCTTCCCGCCTTTTCCCCCCTCCCTTCCCGCCTTTTCCCCCCCTCCCTTCCCGCCTTTTCCCCCCCTCCCTTCCCGCCTTTTCCCCCCTCCCTTCCCGCCTTTTCCCCCCTCCCTTCCCGCCTTTTCCCCCCTCCCTTCCCGCCTTTTCCCCCCCTCCCTTCCCGCCTTTTCCCCCCTCCCTTCCCGCCTTTTCCCCCCTCCCCTCCCGCCTTTTCCCCCCTCCCTTCCCGCCTTTTCCCCCCCTCCCTTCCCGCCTTTTCCCCCCTCCCTTCCCGCCTTTTCCCCCTCCCTTCCCGCATTTTCCCCCCTCCCTTCCCGCCTTTTCCCCCCCTCCCTTCCCGCCTTTTCCCCCCTCCCTTCCCGCCTTTCCCCCCCTCC